>CAUYRH010082328.1:0-20189 GCA_963574655.1 Perodicticus potto
CATGGATGGAGCTGGAACATATTCTTCTTAGCAAAGTATCTCAAGAATGGAAGAAAAAGTATCCAATGTACTCAGCCCTACTATGAAGCTAATTTATAGCTTTCGTATGAAGGGTATAACCCAACTATAGCACAAGAATATGGGGAAAGGGGCAAGGGTAGGGAGAGGAGGGGAGAGGTTGGAGTGGAGGGAGGGTAATTGGTGGGGCCACACCTACGGTGCATCTTTGAAGGGTACAGGTGAACCTTACTAAATGCAGAATATAAATGTCTTTATATAATAACTGAGAAAATGCCAGGAAGGCTGTGTTAATCAGTTTGATGAAAATAGTTCAGATTGTATATGAAACCAGCACATTGTACCCCTTGATTGCACTATTGTACACAGCTATGACTTAATAATAAAGACAATAAAAAAATATTAGCTGGGCATGGTGGCACGTGCCTTTAGTCCCAGCTACTTGCGAGGCTGAGATAGGAGGATGGCTTGAGCCCAGGAGTCCAAGGCTGCAGTGATTAACCACTTCACTCCAGCCTGGGTAATATAGTGAGACCCTACCTAAGAGAGGGAGAGACAGAGAGACAGAGAGCACCGTAAACCTCATCCTTCTGGATCCCAAGGGCTTTCCAGGGCTCAGAGGCTTGGCTTTTTGATGCTCCTGTATCACAATCTTATTTGGTGAAAATTATCTGTTTTTGTTATTTTTTTCCCCTACAGACTATAAGCTCTTTGAGGGCAAAGGGAGTCATTCATCTCTGTGTCCTCCGGTGCATAGTAACCATTCATGAATGTTTACTGAGTCAAACTATTAAAAGATCCTCAGTATCCCTCATTTCTAAGTACCCACAAGACTATGAATTATAAGGCTCTTCATTTGAACTCTGGAGAAAGTGAGAAAGCCTAGATCCTAAAGCTCCCGGGGGGTGAGGAGTAAGATAGGAGGAGACAGCCTGAGTCAAACTCCATTTGAATGCATTTAACCAATCCGAATTGGCTCTAGACTTCCTCTACCCTACCCCAGGATGCCAAAAAACGCCTCACCAAGTGGCCTTTCTTTTCTTCTAAGACGCATTTCATGGCAGTGCGGAATCGCTGAGCATCTGTTTCCCTCAGGTCCTCCAGCAGCTTCTGGGGCTGGTGCAAACGCTCCTGCAGGTGATTTTCCATGGCTGCCTGGGTGTGGAGTGTTGGGAGAGTCAGTGAGGATAGAAGGACAGGAGCATGTGGCCAGCACCACCGCCAGAAGCCTGGCCAGACTACCTAATTCCCTGTAGAAACCACAGCTAGCACCCTGCAGATGTATTTGGCTTAGCCAGCTCCAAATTTTCTCATTAGCTGCCAATATTTAAAAGTCAAGGCATTCCTCACAAAATCCAGATTTCCAGCTTCTCTTGGAAAATTCAAAGACTTGGAAACACCAGGCACACATCCCCTTTCTGCGAACCACAGGGTACCTGCCTGCTGAAATAACTCCACAGGCCCAGCCAACTTGATTCCCCCATCCCATGGCCTGCGGGTCCCCAAGCTGATTGTGGCTTCAGTTTCGGAGCAGCTGGCCTTTGCCCAGAAACTTAGCACCCCTAGATGGCGCTGCTGTTCAAACTTAAGCTATCAGATGGGTGCAAATTCAGGACAAATGAACTGGAGCAAAAGCCACCAGCCTCTCCTGAAAGAGATTTCCTCTGCTATCTTGAAAACATTTTCTAAACCTCCCTTAAACAGAAGAGCTTTGAAAAACAAGACAACTCACAAGCAAATCATCACCTTGACACCAGCTCTGTGGCTTTGGACAAGTTACAAATAATATTTTAGTTAGTATAACTATGTCGAAAGTGTTGCATGGGACATATTTATCGTAAAAAATTACTTCTTGTTTACCTGAAATTCAAACTTAACTAAGCATCTGTATTTCTATATACTAAATCCACAACACTACTTCTGGGCCTCAGTTTTCCCCTCTGAAAAATGGGATGAGAGTAGGACTTACTGTGTAGGGTTGTAAATGGGGATTAAGTGAGTGGGTAAAGTGTTTTCAATAATGCCTAGCACACAATAAGTTCTCAGTGGTACTATCTATTACTCTTTATCCTGAATGAGTGGAATAATAATTTCTTTAATGTCTGTTCCCCTAGAATAAAAGGTCATGTGGGTAGTAACATGACTGTCTTGTTCTCCAATAAGTCCTCATTGTTTAGAACTATGACTGGCAGAAAGTAGATGTTACATAAATAGATACTGAATGCATATGGGGTGTACTAGGAAAAGAAGTCATATACCTGCTAATCAGGCCAAAATAGATACATCCCAGGGGACACCTTACTGCTGGACAGAAAAGAGGCAGACGTTACTTTTCTTGAGGTTGTCACTAGTGATGAACAGGAGAAGGGAAGCAGATGCCATGTGGGGCCAACAGTAGACAATCAGCTCTCTGAGTGTAATCATGATGTGAATGTTGGTTGGTATTTTCATTTTTGTTAAAATGTAAGTAAAAATTGAAACACAATCTTTCAGAACTGTATTACTCAGTGATGTGAGTGGCTTCTTTGCTAAGCCTGGTGCTAGTTTTTGAATACTGAAAGAGTATTTCCTCAATGTCCTGTGCTATTTGCAGTATGGACACAATGTACCATGCTAGGCTGATGGTCATGCTGAAGAAGCATGTGCCGTCCAGTTTACCACAGTCCACACCCTGCCCCAGTACTCCTTAAGGCAAATATTCTTTGTCACCTATCAACATGCTTGCACAGTTCTTTTCTCTGTAGTAGAGTTAAAAGGAAGAAAGAGACTGATAATTATACCCAAATATCCACTGTCCCTTTGTTCGTTTTATCAACAGAACTCTTCAACTTTAGCTGTGTACGTGACTCTTTTGCAATACGATGTGACTATGGCATGTGAGCCAATGGAATTGGAGCAGGCAAAATTGTGTGACTTGCTAGTCACATTATCAGAAAAGGAGATGCCTACCCTTCACTTCCTCTCCTCACATCCCGGGACTGGAGAACAAACATGGTTCGTTCAAGATCTCTGGATCTCCCACCCATCCAATAAATTGCTTCGGTTTCTGTAATTTGGGATCTCTGTGTTACAGCATCTCAGCCTATGCTCTAATATGCCTTGTCTCCATCAAAAGTTGGAAAAGAAAAGAAAGTCCAAAGAGCTTGTATTGTGTTTCTAGAAAAACTGGGCAGAACACTTTTCTTTGCAGAAGTAAAGAATTTCTCTACACTCAGCCAACTTCTCCAAGTGACCCAGCCCTTAAGTTTGCAATCCCTGAACGTGAGAGGGAAACATATGGATGAGTCTCAGGTACACACCTGAAGGCTGGAGATGGTGAAGGGAACATTCCGTGAATTCAGATAGGCCAGGACTCTCTGGGGCAGATCTGCCGTCCACACGTGGGAGCTTCAATCAAAAAGAGCGGGGAGAAGGTCACAATGACAGGTTCCCTACCAGGGGCGCTGCGCTGAGTGCCCAGGGGACAGGAGTTTAGAAAGGGGGTGCTAGGATTGAGTGCATAGAAGTGGAAGATTTCTTCACCAGGCACAGAGTTGCCAACTGTAGGAATCTGCCTGGATTCCATTCTCTCAAAGAAAATTCTCAATTTCTGAGCTACATGCTACACTCTAATTCCCATAATAATCCCCTTAGGTTGACTGCAATCCAAACTGCTTGCCTTGGAAAGATGTCCTGACTATATGTAAGTTTCAAAACCAGGTGCCGTGTATGCCATAAGAGGCTGGACCAGCAAGGTTAAGGGTGCAGGCTCTAGACTTGGATTTGATCCCTGGCTCTAACACTTATGGCCTGAGGCAATTTGATGAATGTTCTTGCCCCTCAATTTCCCTTTCTATGAAATATGGCCAAAAATGGTAAAAATTAAATTTAGCCACACACACATTGCTTAAGACAGTCCTCAACACATAGTAGATCCTCACTAACAACCTTTTATAATTCCACATTTGTTACAAATAGAGGGATGAATGGATGGATGGATAAGTTAATAAATAAGTAAAATATTTAGCCTAAAAGAATATATCCAAAACTGTCAATCAGCATTATCTTAGAGAAAGAAGTAGTTATGGGGAATCTTTAACATAATTGAGTGTCCCTGACAGGGGGGGTCCCAAGTCCCCACATCTCTTCTCCTTCACAGAATTCATCATGTTAGAATTATTTGTTAATAGCAGCCTTTCCACAATACTATCCGGCTCCCTGGCCTACATCCCCAGCTTCACACGCAGGCCTGTGTGCAGCACATGGCCTGAAAGTGAAGGGGGCGGGCCCTGGATCCAAGCTGCTGGTCTTGTCTTCCTGCTGTGTGGACCACAGCTGCCATGATTCTCCTTCTCTGGGCCTCAGTTTCACTATTCTGTCCAATGGGATAACAAGAAGACCTACCCTTCTACTTGTCAGGATCAAATGTGTTTCTATGCACCAGCACTTAGCATAGTACTGACACTCAATAGCTTTTGGCTCTTATGTTGGAGCAGAGGAGGAATAAATGTTTGTGGAACAAGGGTGTTGACTTTTTTTAAACTTCTGCATTGGTTGGCATTTGTAATGAGCACATATTATTCTACAATTAAGCAATTTCCATTACAAATTTTTATTAAAAATCTTTCCCATCCCTTCCTCTTCCCTGTAGGGCAGGTTACCTGTGAAACTGTATGAGATCCAATAATGCTACAATGGGAATAAAAAGAAAAGACAACTTTAAAAGGAATCATTCCAGAGATATCACAGCCACATTGTTTGAAATTCTTAGAAGCAGCATATGGAGACAGAGGGGGCACATTACCATTCAGATAGCGTCCATCTATTATTTCTTCCTAAAAGGCAGAGAGATAACATCAAGTATCACCTCCAAAAGTTGGCAGTTCCAGTAGAGGGAATTTTGATTAAAAGAAAATGGAATACTCACTGCCATTTTTTGCAACAACGGATGCAAATCTGTAAGAAAGCCATTGAATACATAACTAGAATTGAATTGTGTGACCTTCAAAAATACAAATTTGAGTTAGGAAGAAAGACCCCCCCCCAAAAAGAAAGCCACTCATAAAATTTTTAGTGAGTTCTAATTATATTTGCATTCAATGTGAAAAAGTCTTGGTTTGAAAAACTTTTTTAGAATAATCATTTAAAATGACCACACTAACACACACACACTCACTCAAACAACTTTAGACATCATGTACCTAAATTGACCTATTCCACAACATTCCCTAAGGTGTGTGGGAACCATGAAGGGTTCCCTCGATACTTACCCCCACTGGAATCTGGAACTCTCTGACTGGCCACTCCATGGCTCAGAAAAAGAAAGAGGAAGAGAGAGTATATCGTAGATTCCTGAGACATTCTCCTGTAGTGAAGTCAAGCATAAAACTGACTCAGGTTTGGTTTTTTAAATACATTCAAAAGACAAAAGTGAAGCACAAGTAAACCCAGGATCCCCTGAACCTTTAAAAAACAATTTTAGAATGCCATTTACTTTGTTCCATTTAAATCTCTATTCTACTCTAACACACATCATTCTCTCCTTGGTGACTGCAAATGGTCTATTTTTCATCTTACCACCATCTTCAGACCCCTCAATCCAGCAAAGAGGAGTGTTCACAGCATTATGAACCTTTGCATACAGGTTTCTATGTGAACAGTAGTTTTCACTTTTCTGGGATAAATGCCTAAGATTTCAATTGCTGGGATGTATGTTAAGTCAATATTTAATTTTATAAGAAACTACTTAAACTAGAACCAATCCAAATGTCCTTCACAGGGTGAATAGTTAAACTAACTGGGGTATATCCATGCCATAGAACACTACTCAGCAATACAAAGGAACAAACAACTGATAGATGTAGCAATATGAATGGACCTAAAGGGAATTACACTGAGTGAAAAAAGTCAATCAGCAAAGGGTATATAGGCTCGGCGCCTGGAGTTCAGTGGTTAGGGTGCTGGCCACAAACCCTGCCCAAGCCTACTAAAGAACAATGACAACTGCAACAATAACAACAAAAATAGCCGAGCGTTGTGGCAGGTGCCTATAGTCCCAGCTACTCGGGAGTCTGAGGCAGGAGAATTGCTTAAGCCCAAGAGTTTGAGGTTGCTGTGAGCTATGACGCCACAGCACTCTACTAAGGGTGACATAGTGAGACTCTGTCTCAAAAAAAAGAAAGAAAAGAAAAGAAAAACCAAGCCAGTCACAAAAAAGTACATAACGCATGATCCATTTCTACAAAAACGTGAGGATTTACAGAATAATCTACAGTGACAGAAAACAGATCAGGAGTTGCCTGAGGCATTACTAGGATGTAATAGGAGGAATTTATTGCAAAAGGGCATGAGGGAACCCTCTGGGGTGATGGAAATTTCCACATCTTGAACCATTTTCATATCAGATACATGCATTTATCAAATCTCATTAAATGGTACATTTTAAATCTATGTACTTTACTGTGTGTAAATTATACCTCACAAAAGTTAATCTCAAATGAGAAAGGGAAAAGCATGGACTATGGAGCCAGACTATCTGGTTTGAATCTGGAATCCCATCACCACCATTTACTAGCTGAAGGCAGACAAGTTGTTCAACCTGTTTATGCTTCAATTTTCTCATCTGTAAAATGGAGTTTATAATGGTACCCACACCTTGGTGTCATATGAGGAAATCACTTTTAGAACAGGGCTCTATATATGGGTTTATTAAATAAGCAAAGAAGCCAGATTGCTGTGTTCAAAATTTAAATCTACCCTCCTTTCATTGCCCTTGGGATAAAGCCCAAAACATTTTCAGTGGCCTTATCACCCTCCTTTCTGCCCCTCACTCCCCAAGGCACTTGCTCAGGCTGTCTATCTAATCCCTTAGTGTGACACTCCTGCCCAAACCAACACCCTCTCACAGATGTTCCTTTACCCAGTAGGAGTTCCCCTTCCCTCTTTGCCTGCCTAACATCAACTCATTGTGAATCTCAAGTCTTCCATGAAATTAAACAGTGTGATGTAAGCATTACTATTTCTGTATGAAATCAGCACATTGTACCCCATGAATGCATTAATGTATACATGATCTATGTGTTTATGATTTAATAAAAATAAATAAATTAATTAATTAAAAAAAAATAGTCTTCAGTGAAGCTTTCCCTGAATTTTCTAAGCCAGGATGGCCAGAAGAAAAGGCCAATACTTCTCTTACAGCACCAAACACAATTATAATACATATTTATCTTTGTGTAATTATTTCATGCATTGATTTGCCAAATGTTTCTTGAGCACCAATATGTGTCAGGCATTTCTATTCTCTCGAGATATAGCAGTTTACAAAACTAAGTCCCTGCTGATATACTGGGGTGAGCCAGGCAGAAAATAAATCAATAATCAAATAAGTATATTATGTCAGGCAAGGAGGTGTGCTATAGAGAAAATTAAATAGGGCAAGAGAAGGACAGTGAAGGAGTAGGTCCTATGCTAGACAGTGTGCTTAGGGAGACCTGAGAAGATGGCATGTAAGTGGCGATCTGAGGAAATGAGGAAATGAATTATGGAAATATCTGGGGAAAGAAAGCTCCAGAAAGAAAAATGATAATGCACAAGCCTTGATGTTAGGAGCACAGTTTGCATATTCTTCAATAAACTGCATGACGTGGGTGAGAGCAGTAGGGGATGAAATTGGAGAGGTCAGGGCCAGAGCAAGTAGGACCTTTAAGGACATTGTAGGGACATTGACTTCTACTTGGAGTGGGAGGAAGCTACTGAAGGGATATCATTCTAGAAATGTATGCTCTGGTTTTTATTTTAACTAGATCAAGCACACTGATTGGTCTGTTGAGAATACTCTGGAAAGAGGCAATGGCCATAGCAGGGAGATCAATCTAGGAAAGAGAAGACAGCGACATAGTCACAGACAGCAGTGAGAGTGGTCAGAAGAGGTTGGACTCTGGTGGTATTCTGAAGGTGGAGCCAACATGTTATATGTAGGGAATAAAAGAAATATAGCAGGCATAGACAGCTTACCTCCAAAGATTTGGGCCTATGCATATGGAAGGTGAAATGGGAAACTCACAAACTTGCAAATTTGAGGAAGAATCCCTAGACCTCAGTCTTGGACACTTGAACCTTGAGATGCCTATTAAATATTAATAAATGATTGGACATAGCAAGTAAGCAGTTTGGTGTTTGAGTCTACGGTTTAGGAGAGAGGTCCACACTAAACCTACCCATGCAGAAAAGTTTAGCATATAATTAAATCTATAACAATGAATGAGATCACCAAAAAAGTAAACATAGGGAGAAACCAGGTGAGTTTTAAAGACTGAGACCCAGGGAATCTCATTATCAAGATGTTGGGTAGACTAATACAACCCACAAAATCAAGACTGTGGAAAACTCTCCAAGACAAACAACCTACTTTCTTCGGCCAATATATTACAGAGAGAGAAAGAGGGAGAAAAAAGGGGAGGGAGGACCACAACTATAGTCTTTAAAAAAAACTCTTGTTAAGAGATACATTAACCACTTGTATAGACTTTATTTAAATTCAAACACATCATAATAAAAAATATAAAACAATTGGGAAAATATGAGCCCTGCTGGAATATTTGAAGATTTTAAAGAATTATTGTTAAGTTTTAAGTTTGATAACAGAATCAAGGTTATATTTTTAAAGGAATCCTCATCTTTTAAAGGTAGGGGTAGTCAACAAACTACAACCAATGGGCCAAGTGCAAACAGTTGCCTGATTTTGTGTAATTTATAAGCTAAAAATGGTTTTTACACTGTTTAAATGGGTTTCAAAAATCAAAATCATAATATTTCTTGACACATGAAGCTTTCATGGATGAAATTTAATTTTAATGTATATAAATAAAGTTTTATTAGAACACACCCATGCTGTTCATTTAAGTAGTATTGATGGCAAAGTTGAGTACTTAGGTCAGAGATTGTAAGATCTTGAAAGCCCAAAATATTTATTCCCTGTTTCTTTACAGGAAAAGTTTGCCAGTCCCTCTGTTAGAGCTAGGGAGAAATTAGGTGATGTTTGGGGTTGCCTCCAAAATAATGCCAGAGGAGGGAGATAGGTAGGAAAGGGCCATAGATGAAGCAAAATTGGGCTGACCACTGTTGAAGCCAGATGCTAGGGGAAGAGGGTTCATTATATTCTTTTATGTCTACTTTTGTATGTGTTTGAAGTTTTCCACGTGACATTGCTTAGAAAGGCACAGCAAAACAATATAGTGTATTTTTAACAAAAGGGGTTAGGTAGATAAGGAGGAACTAAAAGGGAGCTGAGAGCAGTGGGAAGGTGGGAATGGTGTCCTTGAGGTTAGATGGAGAAAGGGAAGTCTCAGAAGCTGCTGGAAGTTCAAGTCACACAAGTCAGATGAGGACTGAGAATTGCACTCTGCTTCACCAGACTCCCAGATGGCTGGCACCCCAATTACTTGATAACAGCGTCTTCCGATAAAATAGAAAATTTCCCTGTGAAAGGGAACCCCATAATGCCCACCCAGGGTCTCCTGAAATTATTTTATACGCTTCCCAGCATTCTTTACTACAAATCTCCCTGGTATTGTTTCATGTGTTATAAACATGGGTCATTTTTCCTCCACAGAAATTTTACCTCTACAACCTGCTTTAAAAACATTTATGCTCATTTTACTGCCTGGGGCAAAAAGGGACAGTAAAACTTTTGAAATCTCCAAGACCAAAAGCTGTGCATTCTAACAGGTTTTGAGCAACCCACAGCCCTTTGTGTATGCTTCTCCCCCACTGTCGCCACCAGGGAGCTGCGAGGCTCAACTCTAATAATTAAAGTCTTCCTGGGCTTGGGTCTTTTTTTGGCTTTGGGGAACCTTTGGCCCTTTTTTCTACCTTCCCTTTGGGCAGCTGCCCTCGGGCATTGGCCTCATTCACAATTCTCCATTTCCCCAGACAATAAGGCTTCTTGTGCTTATTGCTGCGGTCCCTCCATTAACTCCAGGGAGAGGTGTATGGTTACCGAAACAGATTCCTCTCTCTGCTGCACGTAATGTCTCCCTTCCAAGGAAACCCCAGCCCATCACCAGTTCAGGATTTGGTTTTAATTAAAAGCCCTTTGGGTCACTCTCTTTTAGCAGATTGGCCAAAAACACTAAAAGGACTGGGCAGGGCAATGGTGATTTGGGGGTCGATCACTTTCTCCATGGGCCCCACCCCTGCCTCACCAAAAGGCTCCCCTGTTGTAGAAGGGTGGAAATCAGACAGGCAAGGATTCCTTTGGTGAAAGCTAAATGAAAACAATAACCACAAACCTGAAATGAAAACATTGTCCTGAGAAGCTGAGAGAGTCAGGATGAGAGTTTGTTACATCCCAGCTGCCTGAGAACTCGGAGTCAGAACTTTACATTTTAAAACCAGAAAAGTTTTGGGCAAACCAAGACTAGTCAGTCAAGCTAGGGTTCAGAGACATATTGTCTCCTATGAAACTTGAAAAGATGCTAGAAGCTTCCCCCTCCTAGCATCCCAGGCACAATCCAGCAATTCGCATTACACAGAGTTGCACTGTCTACAGAGAAGCCCCATTTAAGGTCTGTATCACAAGGACATACACACATGAGCATGCAGAACTAATGGGGAGATTATTCACACACACACAAAAATACCATTTTATGACTATGAATGCAAAATAGGCAAATGTGTCTAGCTTGTAGAAGATTGTCCAGACTTAACTAGATTTGTGTTTTATTTCAAATACTTGGTGTGGGGATGGCCCAGCTCACAAGATTTCAGATGTCAAGGGCATGGGTATTTGGTGGTCTGGAGGTGAGGAGGCCTGAGCTCTTTTCCCACCTCTGCCCCTAATGGTTAGACTTTAGGCACAGCATTCCCCTCCTCCTCTCTCAGTCTCAGGAGAGCAAACCGAAAGCTTTGGATTCACTGAGAAAGAGAAGAAAAGATAAGAAGAAACTCATCTTCCATGTGCTGGGCAACATGCCAAGCCCTCCCTGTCATTTCCTTTTTCAGTCAGCCCTGGAGGTTTACTTTATTTAGTCTTACAGACGAGCTCAGTAGACATGAAAGGTCACACAGAGAGCAAATGGCAGATAGGGGCTCTGATGTCAGCTGCTTGGCTCCTTAATTACTGGAATCCTACAACCTATATTTAATGCAAGAACTAAATATATGTCCCTCTAATATGCATCGTCTTGCTTAATTCCTGCAGAATCTTGAAGGCAAATATGATCACTATGCCCATTTCATGGATGGGGATATGGGTTCTAAATCAAATGATCTGCCCAGGGTTACACAACTACACAATGGCAGAACTTGGTGGCACACCCAGTTCTAAGGATTCTAGCACTTTGTCACTATGTCAGCCAGCCTCCCTGTTCAGCAGCCCTGAACCTAAAACTCCAGATGGCTGATGACGCCCCAGGCATAGGAGCCCAGCTTTCATCTGAACCACCCACTACTACCTGTTTGCTATTGGGCAAATTCCTTAACCTCTCTGGGCTTGCATTTCCTCCTCTGTGCAGTAGGGGGTAGCACCAGCACCTCCCTATCAAAGACTAAACATTTTCAAAGTTCAGAAATGTATCCAAAGCATAGGCAGTCAGTACTATTTTCTTTTTCTTTCTTTCTTTTTTTTTTGAGACAGAATCTCATTGTGTTGCCCTACATAGAGTGCCATCGTGTCACCGCTCACAGCAACCTCAAACTCTCTGGCTTAAGTGATTCTCTTGTCTCAGCCTCCCAAGTAGCTGGGCCTACAGGCACCCACCACAACACCCGGCTATTTTGTTGTTGTTGTTGTCATTGTTGTTTAACAGGCCCAGGCCAGGTTCGAGCCCACCAGCCCCGGTGTATGTGGCCAGCTCCCTAACCACTGAGCTACAGGTGCCGAGTCTGTACTATTTTCTTTATCTGCATTTTCCCATTTCTTTCTCACAACAGCTATGAGGGAGGTATTACTTTTCCTTATACGTAAAATACGTAAAGCTAAGAATTCAATGCATAGTAGCTATTTTTAGTATTGATGCTATAGTTTTTGCTGTTGCTATTACTCTATCATCACAAAGTTGCTGCCATCTCTATTAATTATATTACTAAGTGGGTTTGGAATCCTTTCCTCCAAGTTTCGTCACACACACACACCCCCCAATGGACGCCGGCCCTTGCCCACCCTCCTCCTCTCTCCCCACTCCCTCCCCCACCGCAAGCACACCTGTGCCCCTTCCTTGGGGGAGTCCCGCGTCCCCAGAGCTCGGCCCCACGCGTCCTACCTGGCCCTCCGTGCGCGCCTCACCTGCGGTGACCGGCTCGGCTGCACTGAGCCCAGTGGGGCGGGGCGGGGCTGGGACACGCCCAGGGCGCCCCACCTCGGCGGGGTCGGCCCGGGCGCGCACCGGGAGAGGCGGGCATCACAGTCCCCGCCTGGGGCTTCACGTCTAGACCCTAACTAACACTCCCATCGCCACCCTTTAGGGTAGCAGCGAGGCAGGGAGAATCGGGAGCTCTCAAGGCATTTTCAGCCACTTGCAGTGTGGAGACTTTCTTCGGATGCAGATTCAAACCATTAAAAAATTTAAGACAATTGGAGCCATGTGCTGGCTGGATATTTAATGGTTAGGTTTGTCAACGGTGTGATAATTGCAATGCGGCTCTCTTTCAAAAAGAGTCCTTATCTTTTGCGGATTGCAAAACTGAAATGATACGATGCCTAGGGTTTGCTTGGAAATAGTGAGAATTTAGAAATTGTGGGATTATGGATGAAACAAGATTGGCCATGTGTTGATAATTGCTGAAACTAGGTGAGGAGGGTCCATTCATTACCTTCCCTGTTTTTTATGTGCTTGGAATTTTCCATAATAAAAAAAATTGTTTTAATAGTAAGACCTACAATAGATGAATATGCACACGGAGTGGTAGGAAAAGACCCATCTTAAGTGTCCACCAGTAAGGAAATGGTTATATAAACAATGATACATCAACTCTGTGGATTATGCGATCATTAAAATGGTCATTAACAAAGACCATATAATTAGAACAAGAAAATAATTTTATATCAAAACAAAAAAGCCAACTATTAAGTAAAATATGTGTATGAACTTTTATTACATCTGGAAGGTAATGCATTATAATACTAAGTTTGCATGATGGGATTATGCATAACTATTTTGCAACTTTCCCAATAAAAATAAGTAGGCTCTAGTGGATTCCTTGCAATCCTTCACATTTAATGAAATACATCTCAATAGTAAGCTTTTAAGTAATTATTGAAATGTCTAATGCTAACATTAGTTTTTCAGTGCAAAAATTAAAGCATTCTCTTCAGAGATGGCCAACTATAGTGTTCTGTTGCCCCATCTGATAGTAATGTATATAACAGTAGTGTTCAGCATCTTTAAAAACATCCTTTTATCCCCAAGGTCTTGGTTTAATCCTTTAAACAAAAAGCTTATGTTCAACCTCTAAATGATGGGAAATGTCTTCCATTCCTTGTCAGCTTTTGATTTAGAAAATAGACGTCTATGAGTTTCATATGATGCATCTTGAAAAAATAAAAGTATCTTTTCATTTTTACACATATTAATGTTTAAAAGTTTACAAATATATGTATATACATGCATAGAGAAAAAGCCTGGAAGGGCATAAACCAAAATGACAATAGTGGTATTCTCAGGGCTATGGGGTAGGTAAATTTTATTTTCTCCTTTTTTGCTTGTATTTTCTACAATGAAAAAGTAGAAAATATGTTTTCTTGTAATGCAGAAACCAGTAGGGTTTTATGATCATCTTATAAATAATAAAAACAAGACATTAAAATCTAGTGCTATTCTCAGTCACAGCAGCTCTGCCATTTGAAAAAGTTTTGAGGGTTCAAGGCCATTTAAAACAAATAATTTGTGTTGAGTCCCAAACAGAAGATAAGACAACAGCTTTCGGGCATTCTTTCTGCTCTTTATTTTTTAGAACTTAAAGAAATGCAGGCTTGGCGCCTGTAGCACAGTGGTTACAGCGCCACCCACATACAGCCTGAGCCAACTAAACAACAATGACAACTGCAACAAAAAATAGCCAGGCGTTGTGGCAGGTGCCTATAGTCTCAGCTACTTGGGAAGCTGAGGCAAGAGAATCGCTTAAGCCCAAGAGTTTGAGGTTGCTGTGAGCTGTGACACCATGGCACTCTACTGAGGGTGACACAGTAGATCTCTGTCTAAAAAAAAAAAAAAAAAGAAAAGAAAATAAAAAGAAATGCAGGTATATAAGATATTCCAATTTTACACGGTGATTTTTGTGGGGGAGAAACATCTATACTTTCCATTTTACATGTAAATGACTCTGTTAACAAAAGCCTATTTAAATCGTGTGAATGTGGCATACTGACTCTATAATCCAAAGGGAAATCTCAAGTTCTAGTTATGTAATAATGTTCTCCCAATGCTGCAGAAATATAAAATTTCACAGTGAAAAATAAGTATTTTATTATCAACAAATACTGATTCCAATTCCATGATACTATTATAGATAGCAAGATACAAAGCACAATTTTACTAGTAAATGAAGCCAAATGCCATCTAAGTTGTACTATAAAAACAAATAATGTTGCTAGCTAGTCTACTGGTATGAAAAACAAAAACAAATAATGAATTAATGCAAATCAAATCAAAACCATAAGAAACCATTTTATACCTATTGGGATGCTACTATTAAAAAAAACCTGACACTCAGCACCTATTGCACAGTGGTTGCAGCGCCGGCCACGTGCACCAAGGGTGGTGGGCTCGAACCCAGCCTGAGCCAGCTAAACAACAATGACAACTACCAACAAAAAGATAGCCAGGCATTGTGGCGGCTTCCTGTAGTCCCAGCTACTTGGGAGGCTGATGCAAGAGTTTAAGGTTGCTGTGAGCTGTGACACCACAGCACTCTACCAAAGGTGAAATAGTGACACTCTGTCTCAAAAAAAAAAAAAAAAAAAAGGGCAACAGCTTGAAACTCAGTCTCAAAAACAAACAAACAAACAAAAAAACCTGAAAGTAAATGTTGGCAAGAAATTGGATTCCCATGCACTGTTGATGGGAATGTAAAATGGTGCAGTCACTGTGCAAAACAGCATGGTAGTTTCTCAAAAAATTCAAAATAGAATTACTATACGATCCAGCAATTCCTCTTCCGGGTATAGACCCAAAAGTACTAAAAGCAAGATCTCAAAGGGTTATTTGTACCCCTATGTCCATAGTAGCATTCTGTAGAACAGCTAAAAGGTAGAAGCAACCCAAGTATCCATCAATGGATGAATGAATAAGCAAAAGACGGTATATCCATACAATAGATTATGCTAAGTGAAATAAGCCACTCCAGGCTCTCCTACAACTTAACCTTTACCTTGGAAGTAAGAACAACGTAACCTAAAAATTTTTTCCCTCATATTAATTTGAAAAAAAAAAATAAGCCACTCACAAAAAGGCAAATACTGTACAACTCCACTTATGGGAGATACCTACAGTAGTCCGAGATAGAAAGTAGAAAAGTGGTTTTCAGGGGATAGGGGCAAGGGAAGGGAGAGTTACTGTTAATGGATACAGTTTCACAGGACAAAAAGTACTAGAGATGGACTGTGGTAATGACTGCACAACATGAATGTACTTAATACCACTGACCCTGCACATAAAAATGGTTAAGATGGTAAATTTTATGTTGTTTTACTACAATAAAAAAAAATTGGAAGAAAATAAAAACAAATGATAGCACTCTATCTCATTTAACACTAACTTAAAAAGCAAGTAGGACCAGGTACAGTGGCTCACACCTGTAACTCCAGCACTTTGGGAGGCCAGGGCAGGACTGCTTGAGCCCAGGAGTTGGAGATCAGCCTGGGCAACACAGTGAGACCCTATCTCTACAAAGAACTTCTAAAGAATTAGCCAGGTATGGTAATGTGCACTTGTAGACCCAGCTACTTAAAAGGTTGAGGCTGGAGGATCATTTGGGTTTGAGCCTACAGTGAGCTATGATCTTACCACTTAACTACAGCCTGGGCAACAGAGCAAGACCCTGTCTCTAACAATAAAAATAAAATTATTTTTTTTTAAAAGCAGCTAAATTGAAAGTGGTATCCTGAATTGGGTCCCAGAACAGAAAAAGATCATTAGTAAAAATAAAACAACCAACAACAGCAAAAAAAACCCTGACAAAATCCCCCTAGGCTACTGCTTAATTAATAATCACACACCAATGTTAATTTTTTAATTTGAGAAACATCATGATTATATAAGATGTTAACATTAGAGAAAACTAGTTAAAGGGTATACAGGAACTCTCTATACTATCTTTGCAAGATGACTATAAATCTAAAACTATCTCAAAATAAGTTTACTTTAAAAATAAACTGTTGGCCATGTGTAGTAGCTCATGCCTATAATCTCAGAACTTTGAGAGGCTGAGGCAGGATGATTGCTTGAGGCCGGAAGTGTGAGTCCAGCCTAGCAACCTGGTGAGACCAAGTTTTGACAAAAAAAATTAAAAATTAGCCGAGTGTGGTGGCACATGCTCATTCCCAGGCAAGAGGATCACCTCAGCCCAGGATTTCAAAGCTGCAGTGAGCTACGGTTGTATAGTTGTACAAACTATACTGCAACCTATATGACAGAGTGAAACTCTTGTCTCAAAAAAAAAGAAAAAAATTCTAAAAGGCTACAGCGAAAAACAGTTAGGATCAATTCCTACATAGAAGACAAAGACAATACAAATATATTATAAAAACTGATAAAAGCAATAGACAAAATTATGAATGCCCATAGTTTTTTTCTGGACACAAGGTCTCATTCTGTCACAAAGGCTGGAGTGCAGTGGCGTGATGATAGCTCACTGCAACCATAAACTCCCAGGCCCAAGCGATCTTCCTGCCTCAGCCTCTCAAGTAGCTGGGACTTTGGGGTGGGCACCATTATACCCAACTAATTTATTTTTTGTAGGGATGGGGTCTTCCTGTTACCCAGGTTGGTCTCAAACTCCTACCTCAAACATCCTCCCACCTCAGTCTCCCAAAGTGCTGGGATTACAGGCGTGAGCCACCACACATGGCCAACAGTTTATTTTTAAAGTAAACTTATTTGGGGATAGTTTTAGATTTATAGAAATCTTGGCCATGAAACTTTTATTTTTAATCAAGCCTGTTCACTGTTACCCAGTTATTGTCTCATCATCCACTACTTACAAAAAGCCAGACTATGGATTTAATACTATAGACTTAATGATTCTGGGTGTTTTTTAATATGGTGGGAATTTCCTTCTGGCGATCCATTATTTTATATTTTTGTTAAGTTGGTTGTAAGTTTGTGAGCATCCTGATTGCTTCAAGTTAATTATTAGCCCATCTTTGTGCTCAGTGAACTCCTAGATAATACAACTCAGGCCAGACTGCCCTGATTTCATATTTTCAAGCTATACTACGGAGACATTGAATATAAGGTAATTTGGGGGTACAGAAGCATCTGGTAGGTCACTGTGGCTACTGGAAGCTCATGATAAATGTACTATCATTGTTAGAGAAAAAGGATCCTGACACAGCTCTATCAGTAAGCAAGTTGTGGGAAGCAACTGATAAAGGCATCTTTCTTCATTACAAGTCCATTAATACTCATAAATAGGTGGAAACAAAGCTTTACTCAGAAGATAACTTAAAATATCTGCTTAAAAAACAAATAAATAAAATATCTACTTAAAATTACTTCCCAACCAACATTTTTTTGCTATTAAAAGTCAACTATTCCCAGCTACTCAGGAGGCTGAGGCAAGAGAATCGATCGCCTAAGCCCAGGAGTTGGAGGTTGCTGTGAGCTGTATGATGACAAGGCACTCTACCGAGGGCGATAAAGTGAGACTCTGTCTCCACAAAAAAAAAAAAAAAGTCAACTATGTAAAAACTGATGACAGGTTTTAACAGGATGGCAGAAAATACAGTATGGCTTTTAATTACTCTGGACAAGGAAGAAATATGACTAAGGGCATTGTACATTCTTCCCTCCCCTTTTCTGAGATCTGGGGCCTGAACACTCAACACGCTTACAATGCAGGTGCCTGGAGCTAGGAATTATGGGTGCAGCTTGCATTTCCTTTCTCCCTTGACCTTTAAGGTCACCTGGTTAGCATGCTTTGACCACAAACAGAGCTCTTCTAAATTTCTCTAGCACAACCTTAACTTGATATGAAGCACTTACACGAGGAATGGTGCAGACAAGAAGGCAGATTTATTGTACTTAGGGGAAAAAAAACAGGATTCCATTGGGGTTTGAGGAGGAAGCCATTGACACTCAGTAAGCAACACTGCCATCTAGTGAAATGATGACACACCACCAAGACTTTCAAGACCACATAGGAAATGTTAAGTGCACGCGCTGGTTTCAATTTTTACCAAAAAACGGCGCTTTTAATAAATAAGCTGGTCTTCAGAGAACCTCAGATCTTCTTGATAAACTATTTTATCTTTAAGATGCATAAGTGTATGTGCTTTCTGATTTGGCTTGGTTTTGTTCTGGTAAAGAGTTGAGCTGCATTTTTTTAAAAGACCATCACATTTATCCTCAACCTGAACTGTTAACAGTTTGGGGCAATCTGCCTCTTTGAACATCCATCATTCTTATTCCACAGTCTAAACAGCAACCCCAGATTATGACAGACAGTTTATAAAGAAGCAAAACTCAACTGTACAAGAACTACATTAAGTTTACTCATTTCCTCTTTCTATTTTTATGATCTAGGCCGCTAAATATTTGAATTCCTGAAAAAAATCATTAGAACACACCAATAACAATTTTGCATAAATCACATAACCCAACTCTTATTATGACTAGACAATAACAGTGGAAGATATTGGTGTGAGGATGTGGGAATGCTGTTCTTAATGAATAATAAAGTAATTCTTCTCAAGGCTTTAATTCTCTTTTATACCCATGTATTGAAGTTAATGTGTTGTTTTGATGAATTCTATGAGCATATAAACGAGAAAACTTAATGAAACACCTGGATGAGAAAAGAAATAAAGTTGTAAGAATAACATATTTGTTAATAACCACATTCTCATATTGGCATCTCTGTCATTACTAAGATTTTTAGATTCTGGGTTAAGTGCTCTGCTCCTTGGAATATCCACCATGATTATGGATCTTGCTAATGAGTTTCTCTATTACAACATTTCTGGGTTATGACTGGAGGCATGTACAGATTCTAGAATGCAGGAGTCTGATGTGATCTTCATCAAACCATATTCTTGGCAAACAAACTCAGTTAAGGATTTCAGGAACAATGAAGTTCTAGGAAAGAGGTATACAAGTGTAGAGTAAGAAGTTGAATTAAAACATTTTTAGGTTGCATTGTGTCATTAGACACAACTGAATGTTTCAATTCTGAGAACCTGAGATTGTCCAGAAAAAGTTCAGAGTGCAGGATGTAAGCTATCACGAAGTCAACTGGTGCTCTGCATTTTCAAAGTGACATTAATTGGTAAGTGGGGAGGTTGCTGAAGTACATTGGAATGAGGCTGTTCTTTTTTGGGATGTCTAGACTGCCTCAGCATTCACTGCAATTTGCAATGATCTCCCCTTCCCCCCAGTCTGAAGTCTTCCTTCATCATATATTCCAGTTACATGAATCTTTCACATAATGCTACTATTTGGGTACTCCTGAAGCCAAAGCAATCAAAAAGGCTAGGGGAGCCTTACATTAACTCAAACATGATGCCAAAGTCATCTCCAAAAAATTTTTATTAGCATGATTAAAAACATTTTCTTGCATAATAACAGAAGGAGTTTCTACACATGAAAGAGTATCACTGGCTATACCTTATAACCAACACTTGCAATTGAATGGACAGCTTTATTGCCAGTCTTCATTTAGTAAAAACAATCCATTTACTGGTTGCATGAAGTCACGACTATTGCTTTTTCTGGGAATGAGTCCCTACTGCAAAAGTATAAAAAATATCTTCCATCATAATTGGAGTGTGACCTGGAGTGTGACTCTGAGTAAAGAGTTGGTAAAAATCCGCAAAGAGTTGGGTTTTGTTTTTTAAAAACATTCCTTTTAGACACTACAAAGAAATAATTAGTATTTTGGCTTTTAAAAATTCCTACATGATATTTAGAATGACAGTTCCCAAAGGCCCTCCCTTCACATAATTGTTAACACAGACCCTCTTCTGGAAGGTGCAT
>CAUYRH010082329.1:0-13375 GCA_963574655.1 Perodicticus potto
AACGGGCTGAGGCGCTAGCCACGTACATCTGAGCTGGCGGGTTCGAATCCAGCCCGGGCCCGCCAAACAACAATGACAGCTGCAACCAAAAAATGGCTGGGCATTGTGGCGGGCGCCTGTAGTCCCAGCTACTTGGGAGGCGGAGGCAAGAGACTCACTTAAGCCCAGGAATTGGAGGTTGCTGTGAGCTGTGATGCCATGGCACTCTATCCAGGGTGACAGCTTGAGGCTCTGTCTCAAAAAAAAAAAAAAATATATATATATATATATATATATTTATTTATTTTAAGCTCATTTGTTATACAAGGGCTCTCCACAAAGTATCCAACCATGTATGTCTCTATTTTTCTTATTACATGGGTAGAAACTCTCTGGAAAGCCCTTGTATATCTTTCTCACATATTTACAATCTTAGGTAGATTGGAGACACTTAATAATGTATCAGATCACATCGAGTAGACATTTTTGAATTCAGTAAGGTTAACTATAACAAATAATTTTATAACTTTAAATGTCAAAATTTAAAATTTTTTTCAAATATAGGTTGGATTATATTTATATCTAAATTTTCCACTTTCTTTCAAATTCATTTGTGTATCAAAATTAACATTTACGCACTAATAATTTCTTAACTACCTCTAAAGTTTTGGTTAAATTTGCTAATATCATTTACAGTTTTATTCTGAATTTAGATCACTTGAATCGGTAAACAGAATGCCTTATGTTGTTCTAGTAATAATTAATGAGAATCTAGGGTAAGTGTTTAGATGTTTTATTTTCCCCTACAGATCTACATTCTATGCTTTCATGATGCCCCATATTCTCAGGGAGTCTCACTTGTATATTGTCTCCAATGACTTTCATTGCCACGTGGAAGTGAGAAAGCAGGAAGAAAGGAGCATGGAGTATTTGTTTCCCGAAGTCATCCTTTCCACATTTCTGCATGTGAGTTGTCTCTTTTTATCAAAAGCCACACCTCTTGTCCATATGGTGTCTTGCAGGTATTGTTCTTGTTGTGTTCCAGTAAATGTTTCTTCCCATCGCCATTTTCTGTGTCTAGCTCAGGGATGCTCCGCCATTTCTCTTTACCATGCCCACAACTTTTAAATTCTTTTTTAATTAAATTCTCTCCATGTGATTTTGCTAGTTTTTAGCCAAAAAACCAGCCATGGAAGTGGGAGCTTCAGAAATAGACCCTGGAAATGAGACACTGGGATCAAGTGATTTGTCTAGGAATTTGGCTATGTTCACTGTTTTCTATAGCTGTCCATTTTGGAGACTAAAACATTTTGCAGTGTTCACATTTCATTCTCCTCTATTGATCTTGGGTTTACACAGAAAATTCTTTATCTGTAAGGTCTGAGATAAATGGGTCTTTTATTTTTTATCCACTGTTATTTTACAGAAATGCTACTGATGTTGTGATAACATCTGGGAGAGAGGGAAATAGTCCATAGTATTATGATTTTCAGTTTTGTATTAACCCTGGGCCTTTAGCTATTGTTTTCTTGAATGCTTCCTCACACCTCTAAGTTATATAGGAAGGTTGAGGAAGCCTGCATTTTACTAATTCCCTTCCCCATCATGGAAAGCTAGAGGGGGATAGACGTGGCTATTTCCCTTTTCCAGATTAGACAAGCTCTACTAAAATAGTTCTTGCTGGGAAAAAACCTTGGTAAGAACAGAATACTTTGGATATGTTTCCTAATGCCTATCTTTTCCATTCTCCGGCAAGTTACATGAGGGGATTTGTTCAAAGTTCACTATAAGAACCATGTAGGACTCCCAGAAGTAAATCTATGGAGATTATGTGGACTATACCTAATAATCTGGTGCCATTGTAACTTTCAAGCTTGTCCACTCTGAGCCACCCACCATTTGTCTACCACGTTTTTAGCTATTTCCCCATAACAATTGCTCTGGGGGTAGTTTCTGATGTGAGGCTTCTACTCTGATAACCTGTGTTTCTCTGTATCCATCTGTTTCTTCAGTTTTGAAGGCAGCTGTTTTCTCTGTGACCACAATTCGATTCTTTTGAACGTCTAAGAAAACCTGTTGCATTTCAGATTGCTTAGTGGTTTACAAGTGCAAGCATGTGGAAGTGAGTGATAATATCATAGTTCCTTACTTGCTGGCCCAGAATGGAAAGTCTTAAATGTGTTTTTCATAGGAGTGATGCAGGACAAGGCGACCCTATGACCTGCCACCTTAGCCCTGGCGGTGCTGATGCTGTGGTGGATGGAGGAACCAGCTTGCTGGAAGGGCCGGACACCTGCAGGGGAGATACTGGCACCTTGCTGTCTCCTCCCAGAGTTCTTCTGGCTAGTCCATTTCATAGACGGGGCCTTGCTATCTTGAGCTCTTTTGACTGGCCAATGTCATCCCAGTTTCCAGGGCCTGAGTCTTCATTGGACAGCAGGCTGTAACTGACGAAGACCCATGCCCTGAGAGTTCCAGAAAAACAACCCCCTGGGACTATATAAGCCGCTGAGCAGAGAGCTCAAACACAGACCTGCGAGGGACCTCAGAGAGGGAGCAGGAGAGCTTGTTCCCCTCCAGGGTCCTCTCTACCAGGAGGTTTGTTTTTTGTAGTTTTTGTAATTCTGCTTCTGAAAAAAAATCCTGACTGACCACTCATCCTGTGGTCCGAGGATTCATTCTTTGAAACTCCGAGACCAAGAACCAGAAATTCCATTATCAGTTGTTTACCTGGTAAATTGAATCAAATTAGTTTTGAAATAAAAGTATGTATTTTATTTAACCATGTCTTGAATATATGAAATTAAAACCAATCTTCCTATTCTTCATTCTTTATTCAAATGATTCTCATATATTGTGAGCTAAAACATTGTTAGTGAAATAGCAAAAGCAATCAATGTATCATTCTTATTTTTATCAAGGTATGCATTCCCATGTAGTTTTTAATCTCAAAAGAAGTAATAAAGAGCTACCAAATTAAAGTTTATTAGAGAAAATAAACGTGTGTGTGGTGACATTCAGTATTAATAATTTTACCTAAGTTTTATTCAAGACAAGAAGGAAATGAATAGAATAATCAATATGAGTTGACAGCTTTAGAATTCTAGAACCATTTCTGAAAATGAACTCTCTCAGGTATGCATTTCTTGTTTTATAGAAAACAATAAAATACAACTGCCCTGTAATCTGAGGTTTGTTTATAGTTATGTCTTAAAAAAGGATAATTCATGTTTCCTTATTTCTTGGGTCAGAATCAGGTCTCCGATCCTTCCAACCAAATGGCAAGTTTGCCTTGGTTCCATAGGCCATATCAGCTACTAAGAAATTTAAACAATAAATTAGAATGGCTGGTTTCTGGAAGTATAGGATACTTAAAGAAAATATATGTTTAAAAAATAAGCTTTGTAGAATGCTCTAATACAGACAATAAGCTATCTACAGGGCATTTACCCTTACTTAATACTTAGGGAAGGAATTGATTTAAAAATTTTAGACTGCATAATGAAACATATACATGTTTTAACTTTGTTTGATTATAAGGAATATAATATAATGAATACACATATATGAATATGTGTGTAATAAATCCATTTATCTATTATGATTAGACTATCAAAGAATATCTTAATTTAAACATACTGCTCTATAATAGAAAAAAATAAAATATGTTATCTGTTCCATTGTGTCACTACTTGTATATTAATTTATCCTCATTTAATATATGATGGCATTAATATATAGTGAAATAGAAATATTGTAAATGCCTAGCAGTAACATGAATACAATTAATATTTAGCATCTATTATGGCTAAATGGTGGGAAAAGAGAGACAGACACGCCCCCTAATTGTTACCAGTCTACTAAGCAGCCAAAGTCCATTCAGTTTAAAACTTGATTTGAAAAGAGCTGTTTAAAGGGTTTATTGAAGAGAGACTATAAATAATTGGCAGGAAAGTTTAAAACATTAATGTCACCAGTGGAGTACTTATCTGACAAAGATGTGGGACTGAAAAATCTTACAGACAGACCCTTACTTGCACAGAATAAGAACTAGTGTGGGCAAGGAACTAAAAATACTTCAGGATCAGGCCAGATGCAGCGGCTCACACCTGTATTTCTAGCACTCTGGGAGGCAGAGGCTGGAGGATTGCTTGAGTTCAGGGATTCAAGATCAGCCTGAGCAAGAGCAAGATCTCACATGTGGTGGTGGGAGCCTTTAATCCCAGTTACTCTAGAAGCTGAGTCAAGAGGAAGGCTTGAGACCCAGAGTCTGAGGTTGCTGAGAGCTAGGCTGATGCCGTTCTACTCTGCCCAGGGTGACAGAGGGAGGCTCGGTCTCAAAAAAAAAAAAAAAATTAGGATCTTAGGGTGTGACTTGTTTATGAGATGAGATGAAAGAAATAAATGGAGGCCTGATAATGAGCAATGATAATTTCACTTTTTACATGTAAGAGTTAAACAAATTAAGTAAAAACATATAATTTATGATTTTTAAGGATTACAGTTCTCAAAATGGTACAAAGGATAGGGAATGAAATAGAGTAAGTGCCCGATAGACACCAGACCAGTTTAATAGGGCTTGAAGATATCCAGAAAAAATAAATAAATAAGAAGAAAAAGAAAGTCAATGATGACATCTTGGATCTGAGTAGCAGTTCATTTCTAATAAAATAATGAAGTTCAAACTAGTCCAATGCTTTTTAAATACCCTCTTAAGTTAACCCGAGTGTCTCTTTTAATCCTTGCCTTATGTGAGACATTAAAATCCCATAGGTAAAAAAATAAAATAAAATAAAATCCTATAGGTTTACTGCTTACTCTACCCTCTTACTTTTCTTATCTTGCTGGCTTATAAAATGAGTCTCGTATATGCTTATTATTGTAATGTTTTCTGTGCAATTATATAGTGTATTGATATGATATCATTCTATTTCAATTTTATAATGTTTTTATTTCATTTAAAACTTGGTTAAGGACATTTACCCAAAGAAGACATACGAATGGCCAATAAGGAGATGAAAAAATTCTCAACATCACTGATTACCAGAAAAATGCAAATCAAAATAATACTGAGATATTATCTCACCCTAATTGAAATGACTTTTAACAAAATTAAGGGAACATCTGATTCTGGTGAGGATATGGGAAAAGGGGAACACTGATATACTGTCAGTGGGGGTGGGCATGTGAATTAGTACAGTCACTTAGAGAACAGTTTGAAGGTTCCTCAAGCAACTAAGAATAGAATAATGATATGAACCAGCAGTTCAATTACACTAGTGGCTATATGTCCAAAAGAAAATAAATTAATATGTCAAAGAGATACCTGTACTTACATCTTTATTGCAGCATTATTTACAATGGCCAAAATAGGGATCAACCTATATGCCTGTTAGTGTGTGAATGTGTAACTAAAGTGTGGTATATATGCAAAGGAATACTGGTGACCATGAAAAGAATAAAATCCTGTTACTTGCAGCAACATGGATAGGAATTGGAGGTCATTGTGTTAAGAGGAATACTCTAGGCAGAGAAAGGCAAATATTACAAGTCCTCATTCACATATGGGACCTAGAAAATTGGATTTCTTGAAGACGCAGAGTTAGATTCCTTCCCAGAGGCTAGGAAGTGTTTGGAGGGCGGGGGGATAATAAAGCGATGTTGACAATTGGATACAAATATATAGTTAGAAAAGAGATAAATAATATAGAAAATAAATAAGACCTGTTGTTCAGTAGATCAGTGGAGTGACTATAATCAACATTAATTGATTGTACTAACACGTTTCAGAGTAGCTACAAGGGGGTGAGAGTGGAGGCTCAGGCCCGTAGTCCCAGAGCTTGGGGAATCTAAGGTGAAAGGATCCCTTGTAGTTAAAAGTTCCAGACCAGCCTGGGAAACAAAGTAAGACCCCATCTACAAAAACCTTTAAAAATTAGCCTGGTGTGGTGGTGTCCATGTGTCATCCCATCTACTTAAGGATGACATACGAAGGTTCCCAAGAGCCTTGGAGTTTGAGGCTATAGTGAGCTATGATTGTCTCCAGTTTGGGTGCCAGAGAAAAACCTCATCTCTCAAAGAAACAGACAAACAAAAAATGGTAGCTAGAAAAAAATAATTTGAATGTTCCTACCACAAAGAAAATAAAAATATCTAAGGTGATGCATATCTTAATTTCCTTGCTTTAATTTATGAGAGTATCAAAATATCACATGTGCCCTCACAATATGTATATCTATTATGGATGAATTAAAATTTAAAAATTATGTTTATAAATAAAAGATAACTACAATAAAAAAAGGAAAATCCAAACCTCTAAATTTCAAAACATTTTTTTTTTCATTTTTATGGCAAAAGGGATTTGTAAACATCTTCATTTAATATAGTTTGCTAATTCATCAGGTTTTATAAGTAACTTTCTTTTTTTTTTTTAATTCACTTAACTACATAAAATTGTATGTGGATGGAAAGTACATATGATCTCTGTGTATCTTAACTCCTACTAGTTTTTCCTTAAAAACACTTTTGTGTTATAATTCACAATATTTGTCAAAAGAGAAGCATTACTTTAGATTAATAGCTCATATAAACCTATAATGAATTGTTTTTTATTTTCCCCCAAATGTCTTTTTTATTATGTTCTGGAAGAGAGCAAACATTTCAATTTATCGTATTTTCATTGTTGCGTAATTGCTTTAGCATTAGCACGTGGGCTTTCGCTCAAATTAAAACTGAACTGAACCATTTTATTGAACGTTTACTCTGTAATGTGGCAATGACAGTTAAGGAAACAGGCAATTAAGATGATGAATAGTCTTGGGTTTTCTAGTTTTGTTTATAACTGGGAGGAACTTTAAAGTTATTTAGTCATTTTTCTCAATTTTCTATTTCTGTAAACTGGGGAATTAAATGACTTTTTTGATCATTTAAGAGTATACAGGTAGTTTGCAAAATTTTTCTGATTATAATCCAAGTCTTGTGACTGTATTCCATGTTTTGGTTCATTATCGTTTTTTTTTAGAAAAAATGTTTCTTCATATTTTATGAGGAAAACCACATTTCTACAGCCTTGTCAGTATCAAACTACAGCTGTGTGGCTGAACAAAATCTTATTTTATAGAGGAGGAAAATAAAACTAAGCTCTGACAATTTTCTAGAATTTGTTTCTGTTCTTTTAACAGAAGAACAAACTTGAACATTGACCTATTTCTATCATGTCCAAAATTCCCCTTATACATCATTGTCAATCATTATGCACATTGCCAAAAATATGTCAAAGGTTTCAGCGCACCACAAGACAAGCCATTTAAGTCATGCGTTAAATTTGATATCTCAAAGTTCTAACCTCAGATCCATTTTGTACTTTGCTGTCTGTGAGTGGCAGGGCTAATTGGTTCAGTCTCTGGTACAAGGTTACTTTGCAGTACTTAAAGGATGGATTTTTTTTTAAATTGTCAAGGTAAGTTAGCTCTTTATTTTTCTTTTTGATTTACTATAGGTCTGAAAGGTATTCTTAAATATTCAAAGAAAGGTGCATAATCCTCTAGATATGGACAGCAGGATGGTAGGTGCCGATCAGAATCTAAAATTGTAATCTTCTGGAGATACCCTAAATTACATGTATATTAAAATGATCTAAAATTTTTACTATACTTTAGAGATCCTAAAATAATCAGCCAAACATTCAGAATGTTAATGTGACTGTTATTAGACACTCTTCATAAATGTATAAACAGATCTCATTCTATTACACACATCATGTTTACTGAATTAAATTGATTTAAAGAGACATATTTTTACATTTTTTATTTCAGATTAATGTGAGGGTACACACAACTAGGTTACAGTGCCTGCATTTTTTAGGTAGAGTCCCTGTTGTAGTTGTGTCACACTTCAGTGGGGTCATATACCCTTACATTTTGCCCATGAAGTGGAAGCACACGAATTCCCCTCCCTGGTTTTTATTGCATAGAATTTCTTGGCTATTCAGGGTTTCTAATCCTTATCTTAAACATTGTTATTGTTATTCATTTTAAAGCCTTTTAAATTCTGTGAAGGCAAAAAGTGGAAACCTAATTAACACATGTATATGTAAAAATAAAAAAAATGAAAAATCTGTAAGTGTTTTTCTAGTTCCATACAAAATGAAGAACTACTTTTTCAAGTTCTTCAAAGCATAACATTAATATTTTAATGGAGATTGCACAAAATAATCTGTAGATTACTTTCGGCAATATGGAATTTGTTTTCTTTGTTTGTTTTTTTGACACAGAGTACCTTTCTGTTACCCGGGGCAGAGTGTCATGGTGTCATAACTCACAACAACCTCAAACTCTTGGGCTCAAGCACTCTCTTGCCTCAGTCTTTCGAGTAGCTGAGACTACCGGCAGCCGCAACATGTGGCTAATTTTTCTGTTTTTGTTAGTGACTGGCTCTCCTCTTGCTCAGGCTGTTCCTTAACTCTCAGGAGTTCAGGTGATTCAACCATTTTCTCAATTCAAAATAATTTTGGCTGTGGGTTTTCCACAGATAGCTTATATCAGTCTAAGTAATGTCATATCTATGCAAATATGGTTGCCGAGCTTTGTCAAATGCTTTTCCTGCATCTTTTGAAAGGCTCATATTGTCTTTGTCTTTACTTCTCTTTATATTGTAAATTACATTTATGGATTTATAAAATTGTGAATATTAGTAAATGAATTAAATCAGTATGTTATCTAAATGTTTAGGGGTTTAGGCTGATATATTCTTGGAAAAAGAATATTGTTTGTTGTTTTGACACAGACCTTTTACCTGTAGGAGTGCTGAGATAAGGTACTACTTTACAATTTTTGGATTTTAATTATATAATTTTGTTTTGTTATACTTTCTCATTTTTAATTGTTTTTTGCTTTACTCCTCAGTTTTGAATTTTTCTTTTCTTTTTTTCTCTTTTCTTTTCTTTCTATTTTTTTTTTTTTTTTTAGAGACAGTCTCACTTTGTCACCCTTGGTAGAGTGCTGTGGTGTCACAGCTCACAGCAACCTCCAGTTCTTCAGCTTAGGCCATTCTCTTGCCTCAGCCTCCTGAGTAGCCTGCCACAATGACCAGCTTCTAATTTTTCTTAAAGATTATTTTTCACACTGGCAGTTAAGTTCATTCTGAAAATAAGTCATTTGTGTTTGTATTTCACCCTGCTGGTAACCCTACGATAAATTATAATGGGAAACAATCTTGTGTAGTTTTTACACTACAATTGTTTGAACTTGACTGAAGGATTGAATCTTTGCTTCTTGCATTATTTCAATCTCAAATAATGTGCATTATCTGATACAGTTCTTCTTTCTTCCTTGGCTTGCATTCTTTGAAGTTCATAAATAGAAGAACAGAGAATTATTTAATAAATAGCAACAAAGTAAATAACAGATTTAACCCATTAATTTATAGAAGAAGTATAAAATTGGAACTCATGTGATTTCACCAAGTCCTTAATAAGCCAAATAGTTAAAAGTCAGCTTGTTCTTGTTGACTAAAGAATAAAGAAAAAATGAATTATTTCAGGGATTTCTACTTTTGGATTAGTATTTATAAACGGCCCAATCAGTGCATGGAAGAAGGCACAATATTACTATTAGCCAAGAAAATGTAAATTAAAACTAAAATTATGTGACTCTAATCATTGCACAATTGCTAAAATAAAAACGTTGATTATAAAAATTATGGTAAAGATGTTGGTAAGATATCAGGACGCTGAAAGTGGCCACTCTGGCAAGCAGTTGGAGCCTCAGCTACTCAAGACTACTCCAGGGGACAGCAGGAAGATGGGGAGAGCCCAGGAGTTTAAGTGCAGTACTAGGTCCTTGCCTGTGAATAGACCCTGCAGGCCAGCCTGGGCATTACAGCAACACCCCTGTGAATAGACCCTGCAGGCCAGTCTGGGAGTTACAGCAATACCCCATCTCTTAAAGAAAAGATATTGGTACTCTTTTTCTTTGCTAATGAGTGTATTAAATAGTTTAATAGCTTTGGACAGTTTTTTGGCTGCTTTTTACAAAGATGAAAATATGCTCAATCTGTTTTTCGGTAATTTTTCTTCTAGGTATTCACTCAAGAAGACTGAGTTCATGTGTTTACAAACAGAAGTGTACAGGAATTATCATAGCATGTATATTCATAATAACCCAAACTTTTTTAACAGGGTGATTGATGTTAAAAACTTATGATGGATGGAATTCAATGGAATATAGTATGCTATAAAATTAACAAACTGTTGACAAGTGTGCAAAGATGGATCACAAAAATTATACACAATCATCTATCACCTCACATCTCTCAGAATGTCTACTGTCAAAAAGAAGAAAGTCAAGTGGTGACAAGTATGTGGAGTGAAGGGAAACTGGGTACCCTGTTAGTTGAGATGTACATTTTTATAGCCATTATGGAAAGTAACATGAAGTTCCCCAATAAATTTAAAATAGAACTATGTAATAATGTAGTGTCACTTGGAGATACATATCCAAGGCAATTAAATCGGTATGTTGAAGAAATAAATTCATTCTCATGATTATTCCAGAATTATTTACAGTTAGGAAAAAAAACATGAATCAACCTAAGCACCCATCAACATTAGAAGCAACAAAAAATGAGTTATACATACACAATATTGGTATACAGTATTATATGAGAAGGAAAATATGCCATTCATAACACTGTGGATGAACTTGAAGGAGATTATTCTAAGTGAAATAAGCTAGGCACAGGAAAACTAATGCTACCTAATCTAATTTATATTTGAAATGTAAAAAAAGAGTTGAGCTCATAGAAGCAAAGAGTAGAATGGTGGTCACCAGAGGCTTAGGAGAGTGTATGGTAGGGAAAGAAGATGAACGTTGGGCAAAGGGTACCAAGTTTTGTTTACATGGGTGGGACAAGTTTTAGTGATGTATTTTATAATATTATGACCATAGTTTAATAATATTTGTATATTTCAAAATTACTAATAGATTTTAGATATTCTCACCCATGATAAATATGTGTAATTAAAGATATTTTAGTTTGATTTAATATTATACAATGAATAAATGTATTAAAACCTCACATAGTCCCCATAAATTTGTACAATTATTATTTTTCAATAAAAATTAAATATCTGTGCATATAAATATTAACGTATTCATGCATGGTTAGTTAAATAAGCCAGACTCATGCCTTGGTTGAATCCTAAATGCATCTTAAAATGTATTTTAACTTTATTAATTACCATGGCAAAGTACATAATGAACCTGGGAATGATATAAAAGTCACAGTGTAGCTTACTGGTTCATATACATATTCATACTGAATTTATTTTTAATAATAATAGTTAATAAAATACACAATTATAAGTATAGAATTGCTTCCTCCAACAGATACAGAGAACTACTTAACCACAAGTGTGGCTTATTTAATCATTCACTCACTATTTCTTCACTTCTTGGTATGTGCTAGGAATCAGTCCAGTTGTAGGAAAGTTGTAGTAAATTGACATCTATCATCCTACAGAGACCAGGCAGAAGAGTTCAGTAGCCTTAAAATCCGGTGGTAGAAATTTACCTCCACATACTAAGGAAAGACATAGTAATGATCATTACACATTGCAGGTGAAGAAAATATCAACGGTGAGTTGTAGATAACTACAAAGAAAGAGGGTATCTTAGTAAGCCAGAAGTTAGGGTAACATGAAGCCTATGATGTTCTTTGAAGGGCTTATAAAGTAAATTATCTCGGCTGAAGGGTTGGCAGGAAGATAAGTTTTATGATACAACACATATATTCACTGTAGGGAGAGAAACAATTTTCTACAGTAGAGATTTCTTATTACAGTTTTAAAGAAATTATAGAAAATAGAACTAGTTATAGAGAAACCTATTACGTTTTTTAAGTAAATTATAGAAAATACAACTTGTCGTAAGGAAGCCTGTACAGCGAACAAAATTGTTTGAACTTGATAATTTGTACAGCAAATTTTTGAACAGGAAAGAGTCAGGCTGAATATTATCTGTAATAAAATTACTGAAGACATGCATATCAAATTGATGACCAGAGGGCCAATAGTGGGAAAACTGCAGTATCTAGAAGAAATCATTGTGAAAACATCTGAACTTAGAATATGGCATTAAATAGATTATATCTTTAATTATTTTAATGAAATGAATTTATATATATATGACAGAAATTTTTATAGCAAAGAATATTCTCTTGCATGGCTAAAGACAAAAAAAAATAAAAACCCAGATTTTGACATACATATCTGATCTCATGACTTTTTGTTTTAATAGATTATCTGAATTTTGAATACAAAGCTTATCTGGAAACTTCTGAATGTCTATTGATGACAGAGTTCAATTAATCCCAAAATATTTCTTCAACTTAATATACGTTAAAACACACAAAAAGGGGAAGGATAAAAAAATTAAATCATATGTTTATGTTCTCTTCTGTAAAGTTTTTCATTTATGATGATGTATAAAATGTAAACATTTCTAGATTATTACCTTAAAATTGTCTTTCTTAATTTTGAATGATGTCCTACATATATATTTCAACACAGAAAAAATTAAATTTTGCCACAAGATTGAATGAAAGTTATATGTTACTCTCAAACTCTAATAAGAATATCTTAACATATTTTATATAGGATTGATTATTAATGAACTCATTGTACTGTTGGCAAGGTAAAAATGTATTAGTACTCAGTAACAGAAGTGGACTTAAAAGTCATTATGTTAAGTGAAATAAACCACATACAGAAAGACAAAAAATCTCATGTGCTGTTAGATGTACCAAGATACAGTTAGCAAAAAGAAATAAATTCTAGCATTTGATAGTATAGGAATAGTTAACCATAATTTATTATCATATATTTCAAAAGAGTTAGAAAGAGGATTTTCAATGGTCCCATCACAAACAAAAGGTAAATAATTGAGTTGATAGATATCCCCATTAGCCTGATTTGTTCACTCAATGATGTACATAAGTATTAAAGTATGTCTTTTCTTAAAGTTTCATAGTTCTCTTTATAGAGATCTTTCACATCCTTTGTTAGGTTAATTCCCAAATATTTCATCTTCTTTGGCACTACTGTGAAAGGAATAGAGTCCTTGACTGTTTTTTCAGCCTGGCTATTGTTGGTATTTATAAAGGCTACAGATTTATGGGTGTTGATTTTGTAGCCTGAGACATTGCTGTATTCCTTGATCACTTCTAAAAGTTTTGTAGCAGAATCCGTGGTGTTTTCCAGATATACAATCATATCATCTGTGAAGAGTGAAAGTTTGATCTCTTCTGACCCTATGTGGATACCCTTGATCGCCTTTTCTTCCCTGATTGCAATGGCTAAAACTTCCATTACAATATTGAAGAGCAATGGAGACAATGG
>CAUYRH010082331.1:0-11091 GCA_963574655.1 Perodicticus potto
AATTGTTCTCACAAAGTAATGAGAAAGTCTCTTGAATGCTATCACAATCAGGTTGATGAAAATATCTCTAATTGTATCTGAAGCCCGTACACTGTACCCCATGACTGAATTATTGTACACAGATATGATTTAATAAAAAAAATAAAAAATAAAAAAAAAAAATAAAGTATTTAAACTTTTAAAAAAAAAAAAAATAAGCAACGAAATAAAATAAAAAAAAAAGAAAAACAAACTTGTTCTGTCACTAATTTGCTGTGTGATTTGATACAAGTTCCTCAACCTCTTAGAAGCGCACTTTCCTCAACAGGGGCCTTAATCAACCCTCCTTCTTCTGAAAGTAACGGAAACCCTCTTTGACTTGAGGAAAATGGGGTGTGACCTTAGAGGACCCCAGACAGAGGACCCTGTTTTACAGAACCCACAGACAGGAAGTAGAGTCCAAGCAAAGAGGAGCAGGAAACACGAAATCCTCAGGATCCAGGAACCTGTCATTTCATCTCCTTGAAACCTCGTGAGGTATCACCGATGTGTCTCTATACAGACTGGATTCTTCAACATCTCCGTGCATTTAACATAAAATGCCTGTCCTGGGAAAGAACAGCTGATCAACCCAATCTAAGTAAGGTCAGGAAAATGGCATCCTAGTGACAGGCAGCCACCAGGGCCCGCCACTGCAAGCACAAAGCAATTTTCAGAGACAAAGAGCATGTGGTTCCAGGCAGATCAGAAATGTGTTGTAGAGACGGCTGTACCACACCATGAGACTCCCTGCACAGAACAGAGTAACTCATTCCCTGAGTGTCTGCAGGTGCCTCCTGCAGACATCCCTCCATTGTCATCCTTCCCTAGGGATTGTCCTGAAGAAAAAGAACCAACTTGTTCAAGGTTATGTCTCTTCTCAGAGGCAGCACACATCCAATGACTCTCTGATGCCTAGGACCTTCTCCCACTGTGGGATAAAAGGCCATCCCAGCTCCAGAACCTCTGTGGGACTTCTGAAAATTGTGTTGTGACAACACTGCAGCCAACCTCTCCTCTGTCCAGTGCCTGTGTCCCACAGCCCACACGGGTTTTAAATCCACAAATATTCCCAAATCAGTTCCCATGTGCCAGGCTACATCTCAGGCCTGCTTCCTGGAGATCCAACCTGCAACATGTGCAATGTGCAAAGTCAGGGGTGATAAGGTCACATGATGTATTCCATTCCAAGGTGCTCTATGCCTATCATTTTCTTTTCTGCCTCTCTGCTTTCTCAGAGGACAATTTCACAGCAGACCTGTCACTAGAGCTTCCAAGGTCAGGGCCCTTTTCGGTGTAACTCTCTGATCTGAGTACAGAATCAGCTTCCTTTTATCAGATGGCAAAAGCCAAGCAGAGAATCAGCGGGGCCACAGAGCACACAGGAGACTTCACCATTCAGCGACCTCAGACCTGTTCCTCACTGACGTGTCTATGTCCTTCCAGCAGGGCTCCAGAGTTTGGACCAACTAACATCATCACACACCTCTTTTTGGAAAGTCAGTCAGAAGAATGGTGGGTGGCGCCCATATCTCAGTGGGTAGGGCGCTGGCCACATATACCAATGGTGGCGGTCAAACACGGCCCGGGCCAGCTAAAACAACAATGACAACTGCAACAACAACAACAAAAAGTATAGCCGGGCATTGTGGCAGGCACCTGCAGTCCTAGCTACTTGGGAGACTGAGGCAAAAGAATTGTTTAAGCCCAAGAGTTTGAGGTTGCTGTGAGCTGTGATGCCATAGCACTCTGCCCCATCTCAAAGAAGAAGAAGAAGAAGAACATGAAGTGCCTTTTTCCCAGACTCACATATCAGATGGACAGATGAGGTTTGGGTTTATGAAAATATAATCAGCAGGACCCAACACTGTAAAGATGGGTCCGTGTCCAGGACTTGAACAAACCACAAATAAAAGCATTTAGAAAAGGGCAACATTCTGTCTCACTGAGGAGATAAGGGAACATTTCATGGGGAGATACCATCTGGGATGTGAAGAATAGAATGGATTAATGGATTTAGAGCTTTTGATAGCCAGAGAAGATAAAGAGTTATCTCTAAAGCAGCAGGTTATTCCTACAGAAGGGGACAATCCCTCCCTGGTTGTTCACGTGCTAGAAATTTTTGGACCAGAATAGAAAGTCAGGGCCCTGGAGCTTTCAGGCCCAGTCCAGGACAAAGCAGACGTGTGGAACAGTGGATGGTACAAAGTGCTTATGATTTAAGTAGTATGATGTCTCCTGTACTCTGAGGGGAGGATGGTGACAAAAAAAAAAGATTCCCCAGGTCCCTAGACCACACTTGGTCCTCACTCAAGGAGGAGGCACTGTGAAGCCACCTGGCACCAGAATTCAAGTTCTGCCATCTAGAACCATATTAGGCCACAGCATTTTCTTTAGGCATCTCAGAAAGGAAAGAAATAGAGAAAGTTCTAGGCCTTAGAGAACTCAAAGATCAAAACCAGAAAAAATGTGTAAACAGTTATCCAGTCTTGTTAAAGGCTCTGAGTATTACAGCAAGTTAGGTGCTGAGCTGAGCACTTAACATCCAAGGCCTAAAGGTCATCCAAGGCCAAAACCTCAGCAGCCAAGGAGGTAGCCTCTGAGTCACTTTCCTTTACAGATGCAGAAGTCCAGGCCCAGGTATGTCACATGACTTCCCCATGATCAAGGAGCTACTAAGTAATGGAGCCAGAGCTCAACCCTACATGGCCCATCTCCAGGGCCCGCACTTACGACTTCTTCAATTCAGGGTCTTGCTCTTGCTTAGGCTGGTCTTGAACTCCTGAGCGCAAGGGATCTACCCTCCTCACACTCCCAGAGTGCTAGGATTGTTAGGTATGAGCCACCACACCTGGACGACTTCTTCAATTTATAGCATTATTGTTCTAACTTCAAGGTGATGGTAGTGTGGTATAAACTCTTAAATAAGCCTTGTGGTACCTTGACATCTGGAAAGTCTCCAATGGGCTAACCACAATTTCTCCTCCATAGGAGCCATAGGAACCAGGCACACAGTTCCTGTTTAGCCCAAACTAACATGTTTCTAATCTTAGTGAACCCTCTGAATTATTTAATCAAGCCCAGGGCTCTCCACCTTCTTAATACTACAGTGCCAGCCCCCCCTCAACTGTAGGTTGTTCACTCTGCTCCTGAGATCAGTCACCGTGGGGCCCTGCTTTGCTCAGCGCCCTCCCAGGGATATGATTATCCATGACTAATAAACAGCTTTCAGTCTCACCTGTCTGATCTCAGGCACCACAAGTTCAGCCATCTCATAACCCTAGGGCAGGAATTGTCCCCCGCCACCCAACCCTCACACGCAAGGTGAACAGGAAATTAAAGTAAGCCAGGCCAGCAATTAAAGGCCAGACCACGTGAACAGTGGCCACGGAGATGCCACAGTGGCATGGTAAACACAGAGAAGACAGAAGAAATGGCCACAGCATGACTTAAAAGAGTGTGTGTGTGTGTGTGTGTGTGTGTGTGTGTGTGCAGAAGCAGCTCCATCAACTTTGTGAAACTGGGATAAAGAAAAACATTCAAATGAGGCAGGAATGAGTAATTGACGATCGTAACTGTGATTATAAGGCATAATTACAATTAGCTGCACAAGAGTGTTAATCATGAAAATAATTACATGTCAGCTTTCCTCCTAAAGAAGAGAGAATGTAATTAAGTGGCCCAAAGGGAGCAAAGAAAACACATCCCTGGGTGATGTAAGTATGGGGTGGAGAGCTAATGTGTTAAGGGGGGAAACTTTTTCAGTGCTTTAAATCAATCAAATAATCTCTTCCATAAAAATATATATGGAAATAGGTAAGAACAAATTGGCTTGAGATTTTTCTTCCAGACAAACCAACTCCAAATTTGAGGTATGAGGCAGAACAGTGTAGTGATTAAAAGCCAGACAGATCCAAATTCAACTTTATTATTTTCCCACTAGTAGGTTCTGACTGCATCAAACTTATTTTGTGCTTTGCTAATTCCCAGCTTTAATTACACTTGTTATTAAACCTCTCTTTATGCCTCAGTTTCCCTGATGGTGAAATAATAATTATACATGCCTCTCTGAGTTTTTGTGAGAATATGAACTTTATAAAACACTTATGTGAGTATTACACATAGTAAGCTTCTCAATAAATGTCCACTATTACTACATAAAAGAAAACTAGAAGAGAGAAAAACTTCATCATCTCTTGCTAAATTTTTCAGCTTTCATGCTTATTTGAGTTCAAAGAGGACCAGGCTCCTAATTAACCCTGCAGTACCTCAGGAGTTTTTCGTCTTCTCTGAAAGAGGTCCTCCTTTTGATTGCCCTGAAGACTTCTGATATTAAGGTGTGAGATTGGGTGTGGGCTTATATAGCCTGTGTTTCTTGGGGCTGTGTGAAAACAGATCAGTTTACTTCCTTGGTGACCGTGTGTTTCTGCCTCTTCAGATGCTGTCTTTGAAGCTGTTCTCCATCTCATTTATTCACATATATATTCATTCATTTATTTTCTGTATTTTCTTCAATAAAGATAATCCACGCGTTGCATGCCAACTATGTATAGGTGCAAGATAAACATATACATCTTTTCCATATGCTAATCTGATAACCACCTGGTTAGGTTACAGCTGAGCCTTGACGCTAAGAGATACAGTGTTCTTCAGCACTTCCACCTTGTAGAAAATCTCACAAAAATAAAAAGCGGGGCCAGTCATGGTGGCTCACACCTATAATCCTAGCACTCTGGGAGACCGAGACAGGTGGATTACCTGAGCTCACAGGTTCGAGACCAGCCTAAGCAAGAGCAAGACCTCATCTCTGAGAATAGCCTGGCGTTATTAGTGGCGGTTACCTGTAATACCAGCTACAGGCTGAGGCAAGAGAATCACCTGAGCCCAGAAGTTGGAGATTGCTGTCAGCTATGAAGCTATGGCACTCTACCAAAGGTGGCAAAGTGAGACTCTGTCTCACGAAAAGAAAAAAAAGTGTTGGCTGGATTTCTTGCATCAGTAATCCCAGCTTTTCACTCCTTCTCACATCCATACCCTCTGCCACGCAGTGCCCTCCCACTGGAACTCAGGACTTCTGGAGTCGGCCATATGACCCTGTGTGAATGGGATATTAGCAAACATGGCATAGGAATGATATAAGCAGAGGTTTCAGGAGTCCCGGCACAGTCGGACTTGCGCGTACTCTTGATCCTCTGACATTGTCATAAGGACACACCCAAGCAAGCGGATGATGAAAAACACAGAACAATCATCTCAACCACAGTCATCACGTTGGCCCCGCTGACATCAGCAGAACCCTAGCCGACCACCCCAAAAACACATGCCATAAATACACATCTGACTGTATATGACACAGCTCTATGGTTCTGCATCACACAGAATCGTTGTGGTGATAAATAGCCAATACATTTTACAGTAATCAACTGGACAACGAAGGCCATCACCCTCAGGGAGGGAACAAGAGTGGAGAAAGAGGAGAGATTTACCAGCGTGCTCTCCCTGGAGAGAGTTTTAACATATGCCTCACCCCCAGGCCAAGGAGAAGGATTGCAGCAGGCCCCGCCAGACAACCGCAGTTTAGGGAACACAGACAACAGATGTGCCGGCTTGCTGTTGACAGGCAAGCTGAAGGACACGAGCGGCACAACACTCACCTACAAGCCCAGCATGGGTTAGAGCAAAAGACGCACGAGAGTTTCCCCGGTAGAGACTTGGGTTGCTCAGCCTTGGCACTGCTGATATCATTGAAATAGATAATTCTCCATTGTCAGGGGCTACATTCGTGGCACGTAAGATGTTTAGCGGCCTCTACCTACTAGATGCCAATTGCACTTTTCAGTTGCAACAACCAAAATGTCTCCAGACATGTCCAAATGCGCCCTAGGAGATAAAATCATTGAGAACCATTCTCCTGGAAAGAATAGCTAAGGGGCTGCCAAATTCCCAAGGGCTCTGCGAAAAGTGACCAGCCAGAATGCAAATGCCTCTGGCCACAATAGGGGGACAGCTAGTGCGAGACTTCTAGCGACAAAGAGGAGAGGGGTCTCCAAAGAACCAACCGGAGTGTCATAAGAGAGAGATTCTATTTTTTAACATCTGCCAAGCTTAAAGAGCTTGAAGCCAGCTTCCAGCAGTGTGTGTTAAATAACATTCTGTTCCCTAGTCCCTCCGTCTGCCCTCTCCTCTCCAACCTGGGGGTGGTCAGAAATAACAGCCAGTGAGAGCAGCTGACCTCGCTCCTCTTCCTGAGCTGCAGGCTTCCCCCCAGCACCTGGCCAGGGCTGGAGGAGGTGGGTGAAGTCTTCACTATCAGTTAGAACTGGCTTATTCTGAATCCAGGCTGCGTTTTTCATTTAAACTAATTGTTGGATTTTATACTATATGAAAATGACCAGAAAATTCAGGCGAATGCCTGAAATTTATCTAGTGCCTAAAAAACTAGATGCGGTGAATGGGCTTAAAGAGCAGCAGGTTTAAAAAAAAAAAAGTTGCTGTAACATTAATCCCCATTAACCTCTACAGTTCAAAGGAACAGACACACACAGTTCTCTGTACAGTCCCTGTCACCCAAGATTGTTCCCTAGACTCCATTTCTAGTAAGTCTCATTACTTCTCTGTTACACACAGAATTCTCATCTCCCTTGCAGTACAACCTCCATGACCTCAACAAATACACAACAGTGACAACCAACACAACCACCACCTAGGACACAGGCTGTACGCAACACAGCTAAACGCCAGCTTTTTGCTTCAGTCCAGCAATGCTGAACTCTGAGGTCAATCCTGACCATGCATGTTAAGACTGCCGCTCTGCGCGGCATGCTCCAGCCTGTGCTGTGGGGAGTGGCTTCATTTGAACCCTTCCCCAGCCCTGCTCCTTACAGCAAGGTCAGCCAGTGAGGTCACAAGTCATCAGTCAGCCAGACAGACCCCCGTGCCCCACCTCCGGCTCCCAGAGGGTGAATGCCATGAATCATGGAAGTGTCCTCTGGGAGCCAAGGTGACAGGGTCCTGTAATTTATCTCACATGAAATGAGCTGAATTATGTGAATAGGCTAAAGGAAGGCACTCTATTAATTCTCAGAGATAGCTTTTGGATCTTAAGAGCTTCATTCCGCCCTACATAACTGACATCCCTCCTCCGTCTCCCTTCTCAGACACTAATGGCATATCAAGGGCTCAAGTCCCACTTCCCTGGCACAAATTGAAGCTAAAACAAGGCCTCAGACCATGGGCCACCCCCTACACAGGGAGAATGAAAAAGCCATCCTGCCTTTTCGTGTTCTGTGTGTGACCCACAAGCTCTTTTCATACCACTAATTCCAGCTGACTTCTAACGTCTTTCAAAAGATCATTACATCTGAGACTAAAAGCACAATCCCTAAAAGGAAAAGTTGACAAATCAAACCTCATTAAGATAAAAAACACTTACGCTGGGAGAAAAAAAAACTGTGAAAAGGATGACAAAACAAGCTGTAGAGAGTGGGAGAAAATATTTGCAAAATGACTTATTCAACAAAGGCCTCCTATCTAAAAAATATAAAGAACTCTCAAAACTCAAAAATTAAAAAAACAAAATCCAATTATAAAATGGGTTAAATGCACAAAAAAACATTTCACTGGAGAGAATATACAGATGGCAAACGAGCACAGGAAAACTCACCATTTTTAGCCAGTATGGAAGTTCAAATTAAAGCCACAATGATCTAACACTGCGTGCCTATTAGAATTGCTAAAGTGAGAACAGTGACAGCACAGTGTTGGGAACAACGCTGAGAAGCATCACTCGTCTGTTTCTAGAGGGAATATGAAATGGTAGAGCCACTCTGGAAAACACTTTGGCAGTTTCTTACAAAAATAAACATGTACTTACCGTGTGACACAACATTGCACTACTGGGCATTTATCCCAGAGAAATGAAAACTTACAGCCACACACGCAATCAAATCCTGTACAAAAGTGTTCCTAAAAGCCAGAAACTGCAAGCAACAAAAGTGTCTTTTAATGAGTGAATGGTTAAGCCAGTGTTTTTCAGCCCTTTTGACCTCAGGGCACACTTGAACCTATAGTTAAACTCCTATGACACACTTAAATTTATGTTGATCCAAAAAAAGAGTAAGAAAAAGAATAGGCTATAAAAAATATAAATATATGCTTACTAGGCTTTGAACTTCTTTTGAGAATAATTTAATCAATGATCTTCAAAAATTTTTGAGGCACACCCTAAGATCCTGCACACAGGTTAAAAATCACTGCATTAGGTCAGGAGCAATGGCTCGCGCCTGTAATCCTGGCACTCTAGGAGACTATGGTGGGAGGATTACTTGAGCTCAAGAGTTGGAGACCAGTCTAAGCAAGAGCAAGACCCCATTTGTACTAAAAATAGAAAATTAACCAGGCATGGTGGCAGGCACATGTAGTCCCAGCTACTTGGGAGGCTGAGTCAAGAGGATCCCTCGAACCCAGGAATTTGAGGTTGCTGTGAGCTCTGACACCATAGAATTCCAGCCTTACAACAGAGTAAGACTTTGTCTCCAAATAAAAAGAAAGAAAACCACTGCATTAAACCAACAGTGGTAGACCCACACTGTGGAATATTACACAGCAGTAAAAAGGGAACAATGCCCATTGACCCACGAATGGATTAATAAATTGTGGTACATGTATACCATGGAATACTATGCAGCCTTAAAGAAAGATGAAGACTTTATCTCTTTCATGTTTACATGGATGGAGCTGGAACATATTCTTATTAGCAAAGTATCTCAAGAATGGAAGAAAAAGTACCCAAATGTACTCAGACCTACTATGAAGCTAATTTAAAGGTTTCATATGAAGTCTATAACCCAACTATAGCACAAGAAAATGGGAAGGGATACGAGTTAGGAGGCTGGGATGGAGGCACGGTAATTGGTGGGGATACACCTATGGTGCATCTTAGAAGGGTACAGGTGAAACTTACTAAATGCAGAATACTAATGTCTTCACACAATAACTAAGAACATGCAATAAAGAGTATGCTCAACAGTTTGATGCAAACATTTCAGATTGTATATGAAAACAGCACATTGTACTCCTTGATGACACTAATGTATGCAGGTATGATTTCATAAAAAATAAAATAAAACTAAATACAAAGTATAAAAAAACATAGAAAGAAAAAACACAACTATAACCCAGGATAAAGGAGGGAAAAGGAGGAGGATGGCAGAGAAGGAGGGTGGGGAAATGGTGGGACCACACCTACGGTGCATATTGCAAGGGTACATGTCAAATCTATTAAGCATAGAGTTTAAATGTCTTAACGCAATGATTAACTAAGTGAGGTGCAGGCTATGTAAACCAGTTTGATATAAACATTTTAAATTGTGTGTAAAATCAACACACCGTACCCCATAAATGCATTAATGTATACATGATATATGTATTTCTGACTTAATAAAAAATAATTAAGTAAATAAAAAACATTGTGGATGACAGATAAGATGAATGTGATTATATAGAAAGTCAAAAATGCACACACAAACAAATTCAAAAGAATATTACAGCACAAAATCAAGACAGTATCCTAACAATGACACCTTTTTTATGGTATAAGATAACTGCCCCCTAAAATTTAAATATCAACACATTTATTCAACATTGAACAAAAGGCACAGGAGTTTAGATTAATGAATAATACTGAACATCAAATCCGTTTCCTTTTCTGACTGTAAAGCCCCAAAATAAGAGAAGGGTACAGAATAAGTGTACAGAACCTACATAATTAAAACTTGCAAGTATATTGAGTTTGGGATGACATATTGTTTCACAAACACACACACTGTAGTTCTAAATTTAGATTTCTTATTACACTATAGTTCCTTTGCTATATTTACATTTTCCTAATGGAAGATCAGCTTTTTAAATGTAACTTTACCTGAAAAATACTTTCAAGTATATATAGGTCTACCAAAGGAAATATTTATTTTATTAATATGACTATGAAAATATTTTAAATTTGTGTTTAAATAGAGAATATTTATGTAAGATGAGGAAAATAAGCAATCACATATTTTATGTATCTTTGAATGAAACTACCAACTGTGACTTTTTTCTGATTTCCATTTCCCTGGATTATAGATTTGCATCCCTTCACTCTGGAGACTATATTTATCTTTTAAGGTAAGTTGGGGTTCTTGTAGACAGAAAATATCTGTCCTGAGATTTGTATCCAGTCAGCCAACCTGTGCATCGTTTAGAGGACAATTTGAGCCCTTCACAATAATTGAGAATATTTAATGGCCTGCTAGTGTTTTGGGTGTCGAGGTTCTCAAAATTCCAGTGGACATTTTTAATCTTTTCACCACTGTGGACTTTGCAGATTGATAAAAACATTACTAGTGAGTTTACTTTTCTGGTAGAGCATTGCACTGGTCATTGTGGAGTGTGGGTCTCCGAGTACACTGGAGAGGTGGTTTAGTTATGGCAAATTTCTTCAGCATGTAAATGTCATTAAAGTAAGTACTTTCTCCATGATGAATGAAACTCAGTTGAGCTGGATAGCGGATACTGGGTTGAAAGTTCTTTTTTTATAGGAGGTGGAAGTTCGAGGAACATCCTCTTTGGGCTTCAACAGTTTGAGCAGAGAATGTTTGGAGCCAACCTCCAATGCCAGGGCTGGATATACTGAAGGGTCCAATTCAATTTTGTTCAAAGTATTTTTCATTATGTTCAGAAAATACAATGTATGCTATTTTAATTTACTCCAGGATTTTCACTATTGCATAAACTTTGTCAATGACTCCCAATTGTCTTGCTTTACTACTAAACATGTACAGACAGGCAGTACCACTTCTACTGATGAAATTTCTTCTCTTTTTCTCTTGATTCAAACCTACTTTGATGCAGCATTTATCCGTTATACACCCCCTACATCAGAGCACACACTAATTTACCAGGTCCAATGACCTCACTAAACTCTCAAATACATCAAAATCTTCTCACCACATTTCAATAAGCATCAAATTACCATTCATATACACATGATAATTTAAATCTTCTTCAAAAAAATTTCATTCTTACAACAATTCA
>CAUYRH010082336.1:0-34284 GCA_963574655.1 Perodicticus potto
AAAAAAAAAAAAAAAAGAATTCTCAAAGTCAAGAATAAAGTAGAAACAATGCCTGGATTGTTCACTGCTGTACGTAAATGAGATAAAACTTCCGCAGGTCACTGCATTGGGTAATTCACATAGATCTGGAGGACTGAGACATCTTTTTGTTTTTTTAAAGTTGTGTGCGCCTATAAAAAGATGCCAACTTTTTTATTTCAGGTATTACAATGTTGCTCCTAAGACCTACTAGCCCTTAATATTATGATTTGTAAAATGTTTCCGAATCAAGGGCAAGCCTTACATTCATCCAAATTTCGTTTATTATCATTTTGTTGAAGACTGGTGAAAACGTCATCATGGAATTGTCTCTTTGCGAACGTTTGTGAATCTCTTGGATGAATGCACTCAAGTTTTGTACCCCTATACCTGAATCATTCTTTTGTCCTAAAACCAATTACTGAACACTTCTGAAGTGGGCCAGACGCTGTCAACCACGGAGGGTTAGCACAGCCACCATGCTACCCCAGATGACAGATTAAGGGAACACGGCATCCCTCCCATCAGCTCATAGTTTTTACTTTATTTACTTTAAAAACTCAAAAGTTTGGTATAAATAGGATAACAAAGTCCCCAGTGCAGAACTGAGATTTAAATTGACAGCCAATTGGCATTCGGAAGTAATTTTTCATCAAGAATTATTAAATGCTGAATTATCTGAGAAGGTTTTCTCTGAGAGGAAAAGTTGATAAAGTGATAGATTGTCTTTAAAACATACTTTCATCTTCCAGATTTTCAAAACACAAGGATAAATGCAGAAGTGAAGACGATGGTGTCAGCATGGACAGACACCTCCCAAGTGGCACCAACACTGCCTAAGGTGACCACAGCTCTAGTAAATGTATCTGAGGAATAATTTTATTAGTAATTGAGCAGAAGTGTACAAAAATCTCATCTGAGCACCCAACGTCACCATTTGTCACACACGGAAAAGTAGCTCATCACAACCTCTGAGAAAGAACTTTAAAAAGAAAGAAAGTAGCCCAAAAAAGGAGATAAGAACTTCGATAGTACCCTAATTGGGTTCTGGAATTACATTTTTGTTAAACATTGTATAGCCTGGAAAAAATCTAATAAAACATCTGACAAGAGCAATAGATTCCTGCTGACAGCACAGCCTGGGGGTACGTACTCCCCCTGACTAAGAAGTTAAGATGTCACCAAGTTCTCAGGTGTGAAGTGGAGCAAAGGCACTGTCAAATTTAAATTTTAAATAGATACATATGGAACAACATTTTTTTAGAGATTTTTTTTACTAACTTCCCATAAAACCCACAGTCAAAAAATGAACACACCCTTTCCACAAACTGTGTAAGAGTTTTTCATGCCAGCTATATTTTCACCTATATACAGAGCACAACTTTGCAGAATTCTCTATTCTTGATGAAAGGAGATCCCCAATAGGGTGGATTAGGGGTCCTCCTTCCGCCCTCAGGCACAACACTGTCTCTGGCTTCAGGCCCATAGCATCCTCAAAAACTTGCTTATGTTTACAGGAATATTCCTCTTAGGTTCATCATTTTTAGTGAAGTGTGACAGTCTTTATAATTTATTTACTTTATGCAGGTTTGCACTAAAAAGCTAAGTGCTGGGGAGCAAAATCCGAGAATCACCTGGAAAGTTTGGGGATAGGGATGTGATGAAGGCTGCTCAGTAGGCAGGGTTTTGTTTTTCGAGTCAACACAAATGCTTTCTGGAAGATCAATCCATCCGTGCGTACTGCAGCCCTGGAGTCCCTGTACCCTAACGATCTGTCACGCTGGTCAAACTACTAACCCAACTTTGACCTTGAAGGAGGAAAGGAGGGAGAAGGTCAATCCTGAATATGTAGGAATGGAAGGTCTATTTCTCTTAAAGTTCCCAATCTTCCTCATATAGAAATAATTGACTGTAAGTAAGGAAATGTTTCAGCATAGTAGACATCACAAAGTAGAGTGGACCACCTCTTGAACCCACTACACTATTATTACCTTTGTCCCCCCAGGGTTTATTCCGTTCTGTACAGCTTGTGGCCGGTGGCTGCGAGGCATCAGGTGAGTCTCAAACCACGAGTCTTGGTGCACACTGCGCTTTGACAGCTGCCCCACCCTGGGCTGCTCAGTCCTGAGCATACTTGGGTCTCAGCGACTCTCCCAGGTTCTTCCTTTCATCCTCTTTGAGCAACACCTTACAACTTCTCAACTGTGTCCAATTTATCCAGTTGGTCTATCTAGATTCTCTGTCGCCACACACACTATCATTCCACCCAGTCCCACACCTCACGCTCAGAATCTAGACATGAAGTTCAGAAATAGTTTTCCTCAACTTACTTCCTCCTCAAAAACTTCCATGACTCTCCCAAAGAATTGAATAAGAAAACTCCATGCCTTAGCTTCCCACCTGAGCGCCACCTCACCTGCTCTCTGTCTGGTATAAGCTTCATGTTCCTTACACTCTGCTCAGCTCAGCACTTCTGAACCGGCGTCCTGCTCCCTGCTTCTACGGTATTAATATTGGCACTAATTCCTCTGTCTCAAATTCTCTCTCTCTGCACCACTCTGCAAGTTGAAATCCTTCATACTCTTTAAGGCCTCCCTTACCTCCAGACTGAGGAAAAGGCTTAACTGGGAGTGTTGTTCTTCCTAATGTTTTCTAATATTCACTTCACATGTGTAAAGTATCCTTCAAAAAATTACGAATATACTAGACTCTGGGGTTATTCAGAATTCAGAGCAATGACATTTTAGGAAATTGCATACCTCTCTGATTTCTTAGACTAAGATTTGAAATTCGTAAAATATTTTTTCTAAACATCAGACTGGAAAAAAATATTAAAGGAAAACTAGATGTGGTAGAGAAAAAATATGGAAACTCCAAAGCCCAGAAGTTATTATATAGTTACCTTTCAATTAACCCACAGGACAATGGGCTGCATGGGACAATAAAAAAACAAAGAAATAGGCCCAGGTCTTTTGGAATGGGAATCCAGGGCGGGTCCCATGAAGAGTGGTGGAGGACACTCTGGGATTATCATGACCAATAAGGATCAAGAAGCCAGGACAGAAAACAGAACTCTGACCAGTTCAAAGTCTCACCCAGCAGGACGGTTGTGTAATGCTGCTAGACTTTAAAACTCATGCCCCATTGCATGAACTAAGAGCCTGTTCTGAATAACGATTCAGGTTTATCAGCAAGGTAGGTTGGATTCTGATTTGATGAGCAGCCAATGGATGGAAAAGGCATTCCTAAACGATTAGAAATGGAGAAAGAAGATATTGCTGAAGCAATCCGCTCATTGATTACTTTCTGGAGATTTCATGAGGGTAAAAATATGTACAGTTCCTGCAGTCATGAATACTGGGGTCTGGAAGGTGATAAATTATAGTTGAGGCGAGAGGAGTGAACTTTTTGGAAAAAGAACATGAGTTAATTCCAAATCTGGAGTCCATAGAAAATAAAACTTTGCCAATTAGAAAAATGAAATTTGGTTGTGCTATGCCCTTATTATTGCAATGTAATATGTCTATTGATCCTCCCACCCTACCCACTATATTGCATTTATTTACTGCTCATATAATGTACAGCCAGACAAGAAGTAAGGGGTATCTTGTAAGACGAATGAGGGGGAAAATATTGGTTGTGTGAAATAGCCCCTTTCTTCCTGAGTAGTAGTATATTCACTGAACATACATCTTTATATCACATTATTAATATTTTGGCCCTTTGTGAAACAATTTTAAAAATCTTTGCAAACTTTGACAGACAATCTTAATGGACTTCTTCTTCTCTTTCTTTTTTTTTTTCTTTTGAGACAGTCTCACTCAGTTACCCTGAGTAGAGTGCTGTGGCATCATAGCTCACAGCAACCTCAAACTCCTGGCCTCAAAGGATCCTATTGCCTCAGCCTCCTGGGTAACAAGGTTTACAGATGCCCACCACAATATCCAGCTAATATTTCTATTTTTAGTAGAGACAGAGTCTCACTCTTGCTCAGGTTGGTCTCATACTCCTGAGCTCAAGTAACCCACCCTCCTTGGCCTCCCAGAGTGCTGGGATTACAGGCATGAACTACTGTGCCTGACTTTAATTGACTTCTTTAAATAAAGGAAGACTTATAAGTTACATATATACATGTAATAAACACATATACATGTGTTCACATGTGTATCTATGCAAAGACATGCTAAGATGTAACACAGCTGGCATTGTCTTCAAGGAAAAAATATGCTAAATATGTTAATCTTGGGTCATTTTCTTTTCAACTCAAATATTGTTTATTTCATTACATTTAATGAATACTGTATTTACTACTAGTAGTATTTCAAAGAGATAATATTTAATGTCAACAGGGATATGGCAAAATGGATACTCCCATAAACTCCCGATAGAAATAAAATTGGTGAAAACTTCCTGGAGTGCAATTTGACAATACAAATCAAAAATCTTAAAAATGCATATGTCATTTTCTCTGTTAGTTCCACTACTAGATATTTATCAAAAGGGATACAAACATAAAATTTATAAGGTGTTTCCTAAAATGTGGTCTATAATAGGAAAAAACTAGGTCATATCTCTTTAGAATGAAGTATACCATACTAAATGCATTTAATTCTATGCAGCCATTCAAAATTAAGGCATACATGTGTCATTATTGACTATAAATATATTCCTAGTACGTTTTTCAACGAAAAAGGGATTCTAAGCAGGGTAATAGTAATAGGAGCTCAAGTTTACACAGCATCTAGAGTCCTACGTCCTAGCCCTTTGTTACAGTAACTCATTTTAACATCATTGATATTGTTCCTGGTTTATCAATAAAGAAACCAATTCTAGGGATCCTAAGTGATCTGTCAGAGAAAGAACAGCTAGTAAATGGTGGATGGGAGCTTTCGACTTAGGCTGTCTGACTTCAGAGTCCACATTCTTCATCTTTCCAACAAAGTGCCCGTCTTTATATAGATCCTTCTGGGGTTTTGCTCCTACATTCACCTTTGTATGTATACACACAGAAAATAAAATATAGAATGGCACTATCAAGATTTAGCATGATTATCGTTAAATAGTATACTTTAATTTCTGTTTATCTATGTTTTCTGTACTGACAAATATGTTTCTTGCAGCCATTTATAAGAAAGAAAAAAAGAAGGCTGAAAATAAACTCTGTTCAGCATAGACTGGGCACGTGCCTTGGGGCAGTTGCGCTATCCTGCTGACCAGGCTGGAGGACACAGTAACAGAGGGGTCCCAAGGGCCACAAATAACATGACCCACGGAAAATCTGCATGTGGATAGTTGAACACTGAACAAAACTGATTCTCTCAGCTTCCATGGAAGGTAGGCACCTTGAATACTGAATTGCTCTTTCTAACCCCTGAATTACTGCTTCCTTACAAATGCTACGTGAGGCCACGGCGGTCTGAAAAGTGAATGTGGGAGCAGAAGCGACTGATTCCTGTGTAACCAGCTGCAGGTCAGCTCTGGAAATTCTGCAGGTCCTAGAATTTGTTTTCGGATCCATTCAAGAGTAAAAATATTTATTTGCCACAGTTCAGACTTTATTTCACTTTCAGATTTAACCAGTATGGGTTGTTTTCTACTACTCTTATCCGATAAGCTTTTAAAAAGGAAAGCTTGAGACATTCAGAAAAGCATAATCCTTAAATTCGTTTGCTCTGGATGGGATTAAACCACGCTTACTGCAGGTCTCAGAAAGAAGCTCTTTCACTTGTCCTGGTTTACACAAAACAAAAAAGCACAAACAGCATCTTTCGGTTTTATTAAAGTAACACTGTTCTTTCACTTTCTGGTTATTTCTCCACCGATAAGGCAAACATGAAACTCTCTACTACGTCTCAGCAAAAAAGAAAAACAAAATAAGCAAGTAAATAAAAATAAAGAAAATATTATGGCAAAGTGAGCATCTGTAAGCAGATTTCTTTCTTTCTCTTGTTTTTTTTTTTCCATCTCTTTCTTTCCTTCCTTTTTCCATTCCTTCATCTTTATTTCTTCTTCCTTCCTTCCTCATAACTGTGCTTCAGTTTTTATGTTGTCTTACAAAAACTGTCCTACAAGAAGATTACACAGCCTGAGCACAGTTCCTTGTAACCCTACGCGTGCTTTCAGGAAAAGCTACGTTTTCGGGAACTGGAACTTGAGCCCCCACTGCACGCAGCCCTTGTCTGAGCTCTGAGATTGCTTCGTTATTTCTCCCCTGAGGATTCAATGGATTTGGTTCAAGCACCATTGAACGTGATGCTGTATTAATTGCCCTGGAGGGTAGCAAGGCCTTTGAACTGTGGCTGTGAGGGATATTTTGCTGTAAGACATGTGTCAGCACTTGGCTGGTTAACTCCGGGGCTGGGCTGTGCAGCATGCTGGGAGCAAGGATCTGGAAAACTACTTTGCATCCTAATCTTACATCTGTTTTCCATCATGTAGTGAGATTGACTGGCCATTCTAACAGGGAAGCATCGTTCTGGAATAGCCAGAGTCTAAGCATAAATGTTGTACTGTCAAAAACCATTAAGAATTTTCCATTATTTTTCTCAAGTTCTTCCAAACAGCCAGCACGCATAGGTGAATGGGTGATGCAGTGGATTAATTGTCTGAACTTTCACCTCTAAAGGAATCATCTGTGCGAAAGTTGTATGTCAGCATTATGATACCCAAACTCAAATTGAAGACGATGCCTCTGCTTTCAATTAAAATAAAATTTTATTTTTCATTGGCCTAATTTTGAACCCATTCTAGATTCCACATACCACTCAGAGCTTTTTAATGCCCAATTTAAATGCAGAGTTACATCACACATGCAATCAACACATTTCTTTCAAAGAACACAGACTAGTCAATTCACCTGGACTGCTTTCTTTTCTTCCAGCCCTTGTGAATAGTAACTGCCATTCTAGTCGCTACAGATGGAGACAACTACAAACGTTTAAACTTGCATAATAAATCTATGGTTATAATTCCAGATTATATCATAGAGCTATAATTAGATTCCTGGACTTCTGAATAGCGCAGCAGTTTTGTTTCTTCTGGATGCTATGGCCTCTCAAACAGTATTGGTCATTCTTACATCTCTCATTATCTCCTACCTTTACAATGGTTGTTAGGAAGAATGCAGCCAGTGCTAAATTTCTATGAAAACATCAGTTTTCAGAATCATTTGTTTTCAAGATTATGTGATTAAAAATAAGTGTAAAAATAATGCCTTTGGTCCCCACAATGTCTGTACATCTTCTGTATTTTGGAGAAAGGAGAAAGGTTGTAGGATATTGGGACTGGTAAGAGAGCTTCCATAATCTATGTCTGCTGGAGGAGAAAATGACTGTCAGTATATCACTAGAACTTTCTGCTTGGAAACCTCAAGCAGTGTGTGCGCTTTTCCTTTTTCATTAATTTTTTAAATTTTTGATTTACTCTTTTAATTGACTGTCTAACAGATTGGGTTTTAGACATGGCACCATATTCATGGCTGCAACAGAGTTGACAATGTGTTGAAACTACACTGCTTTCCTTTATTGGTATTATTATTTTTCATTCCAGGTTTGATTCCAGCAAAATCTTTGCAATCTGGAATCTGCTACATAAAGACTCTACATATGCTTGAGACTAATCGTAGAACAGACGGTAACAGAAAGAGGCCCACAGGACAGTTTGCAGGTCTTCGATGCTTAAAGTAGCTAACTTCTTCAGGGTTCTAGGGTCTGTAGATCATCTTCTTTCTTCCTCTGAAGTTTTTTTGAGCCCATCTCATTTGGGAGAGCAAAAACTTCATTTGGTAGTTAGTTACTATTACTCATTAACAAGGGCACATGCCTTTTAAAGGCCATCCACTCACTTACTCAACAACTTTTGAGCTCTTTCTGTGTGTATGCTTGGGAGAAGGTAATTTTCCTCTATAGATATGATCATTAGGTAAGAAACCATGATTCAGTTATAATATAAACTAATGTTGGCCTCCTTTGTAAAATAAAACTGTTAAAAAGAAATGAGAGAATATTCATGTAAAACTATTTTGTATTAATAATTCTAAAGCACTTTCACAAAATAAGCTATTCCGAAATAGACAGAATTAAAGTCTGAAGCTGATAGTATTCAGATAGCATCAAATCCTATGCTATGATTTTTCCTATACATACACACCTATGATCCAAGTTTAATTTATAAATTAGGCACACTAAGATATAATAGTGATTAGTAATAAAGCAGAACAATTATAATACTATATTGTAATAAAAGTTATATGAAGGTGGTCTCTTTCTCAAAATATCTATTGCATGAACTATTTCTAGATTATAGTTGGCTGCAGATGACTGACAATATGGAAAGACAAAATGTGGATACAGAAGAACTACTGTAATTAGCTCTATCATCTAAATCCCTCAGTTTATTATTTTTAACATATATTTATTGCTCAGTTATCAGTTCAGCCAATAGTAGATGTAACTATCGAGCTAACCCAGGAAGAGTTGTTAAGTCAGAGTGTTCTGTGGAGAGTTCTTGGTAAAATCTACCCTCTGTGGGCTGAAGGACACATCTCATACTCATCCTCATTCACATTGTATTGCTCTGTATTTTGATAACATTACCTCATGGCACACTTTTCCATTTATGGCCTTATACATTATTTTTTTTATTTCTCTCAAAAATTTTAGATAGAAGAAAACAGAGCTCAGAGGAGTTAGTGAATTTCCAAAGAAAATGACAATTTTCAAATTCAAGGGTCCTTTCTTTTATACTACAACTGGCCCAGAGATGGACTCAGAACAACTTCTAGTTACCCTCCTTCTCATCCTAGCCAAAACCAAAAAATGGCACATTGACAGTGAGCCTTTATGGTTGAACAATAGTAATGATAAACATTATAGTAATGGTAACTAAATTGAACTTTTAAAAAGTATTTGTAAAGCAGTTAGCATCATGCCCGGCTGATAGCAAATGTGATATAAGTCATTGTTCAATAAAAAAGATTAGTCTAAACAAAAATTATTCAAGTAGAAAAACAAAATAGACATCTCACCTATAGAAAGACATATAAAGTTTGCTACTCATGTGCTTCTTTTCTGGAAAAAAAATAAATTTGGGCTTCCCTACAGCAAAATTAAAAATAAATTCAAGACACAGGAAGACATGGGATGAAAAGAAAACTGGTGAGCCAAATGAATAAAATGTACAAAAACAGAATAAGTAATCATTGATAATTATACCTTAATAGAACAACAAAATATGTACAAAGTAAAAGAAAAGACACAAGATGAATAGAAAATGTCACTTGAGTACAGAAATGAAACTATGTATTTTAGAACTCAAGTGATTGGTAGATATAACTCTTCTGAAACTCAAGAGTCAGAGGTTACCAAGTTTCAGTTAGGTAAGATGAGTGTGTCCAGAGATCTACTGTACAGCATAGTGCCTATAATTAATAAGTTATATTATTATATACTTAAGAATTCTCTTAATAGTGAATATAGTAATAGTGCCTATAATTAAATAAGTTATATTGTTATATACTTAAAAATTCACTCCAAGGGTGGAATTTATGCCCACTATCCTTATCATTCATCGTAAATTAAGAAGAAGAGAGAAAAAAGTAAGAGCTAATGGATGTGTTTGCGGCATAAATTGTGATGAGGATTTCACAGAGATGTACTCCAAGGTCAAGTTGTATACAATAAACACATAAAACTTGATGTCAATTTTGTCTTGACAAAGTTGTTTTGAAAAAAAAACACCCAAAGGATTAGAATGCCACAAGTTCTTAAAGAAGAATGTGGACAAATGTTCTGTTTGATTAACTTGACTACCACACTAAGAGGTCCATTTGGAAATGATTGTTACGAAAATGATCTGTGCTGCCCTCCACACCTTGTCACCTTATTCTGCAGAGAGAGAACATCTCCCTTTTTCCTTGGCACCTTAAATCACCCCTAGCTGCCAAGTCCTAAGCCAAACTTTACACCCTCCTTAGAACTTTAGCATAGATAGGAAAAATTGTTCATTTTCAACCCTCGGTGTTACTATTTGTCACCTATGTGACTTTGGGCAAATTCTTCCTATTAGGATTATGAAATTATTTATCTATAAAACAGAAAATACTCACTTAGAATTTTTATAAGGATTACTGAAAATGAATATAAGTCTTGTGCTGGGGATTCTGTGAATGATATTTGAAAAATCACAATCAAGGAAGAATTGATCTTTTTAGCTTCTCAGAATTTAGGCAGCATTATTTTTATCATTTCTGCTTCACACTTTGGTGGTTTTAAAATACATCCACAAATTCTTTGACCCTCCTTACACCAAGGCATCGAGGCTAATTCCTTCACCTTAAACATGGATTGAGCATGGCCTGGCCTCACTGACTGCTTTCTTGTCAAGAGTGTGTGGAGTGGCAATGTGCACTTGAATTTCCAAAGCCAGGTCGTAAAAGGAGATAGAATTTATCTCTCTTGTTTGGGACATTTTTCCCTTAGAATGCAGCCACTATCCTGGGAGGAAGCCTAGGCAATGTGGAAAAGCTCAGGTGGAGGAGAATTGTGGCTTCGAATTTCAGCCCCAGCTGCAACCTCCCACCTCCCACCCCCCACTTAACAATCAGCCCTGTCTTGCTGGTCTTATGAACTGGCCATCTTGGAAGCACATTCTTCAGTATATACCCAAGTACTCGGCCAAACACTGCGTAGATCAAAGACCAGCCTTCCCTAACACACCTTCCTCGAATCGTAAACTCATGACCAAAATAAATGATGGCATAGCCTGCAGCCTTTACATTTTGAGGACATTTATTGCTCCATATTATATAACCAGAGCAGAAGGTACGCTGGAAGTCACCATCTTATATGCAGGTGTCTAAATCTCCTTGGATAATTTAACATCCTGGCATGCCACTCAGAGCTTCATAAATGCTTTGCTATTATTAATTTAATTAATGTGACCAAAAGAAATTTTTTTCACTTTGCTTATTTGCTGGTTTGTTTGAATTAAGCAGGTATTTATGGTAAGAAAAATAGGGCATTACAGCAAAAGTGTTATTTTGCAATTTTCTCCTTTGAGATTCTTATTTTGAAGTTAGGTGATCAAAACAACTTTTTAGAAGCTGTTACTTAAGGTGGAAGTTACATTTTACAAGCTAGAAATTGCTTGTCACCCTGAAATATTTGGAAGAAAAAAGTGTATAGTATTAGAAGTTTAAATAGGTAGAGATGAAATTTTCCCGTGACAGAGACTGTCTTTTTCATGTACCAAGCTTTCCTTGTTCGCCACTGATTATGTGACAGATTGGTACCCTCAGTTTGAAAAATGAAGAAAAAAATATCACCTTCTGAGTGGATTAGTTCTGATATGGGGCACATGAGTGCATCCCACTGAGTTCAGTATTATGGAGTCTTGGAAATCCTACACTCTTCAAAAGAGAGGGGACGGAAGGAAGAGGAAATTACTAAATCATTATGAATTATTTAATCATTTCTTTCACCTTCAGGGAAAAAATATAAAGAGAAATTTTATGTCTTGTTTAAAATAATAAGGAAGATATGGTTTTGGAAGAGTAGGTAAACTCATAGAAACATAAAGTGGCCCAGTGGCTTCTAAAGGGTGGTGTCTAACAGGAGTGGCCACCAAGCAGACATGGTGCTTACGCCATGGGGAAAAGTTACTGTTCAGCTGTACCATCCTTCAAAACCTGCACCAGCTGGAGAAAAAGAATGTCCCAGGGTCCTAAGAAGCAACCTTAGCTCCCTTCTGAGCAGGAGCCACGTTTTTGAGTCGGTTTCTACATGGTATAGCTAATTAGGGCTCCAATGATGGAGACAGCAGTCTGGTTAATTTGGGCAGAAGTGTAATTTGGACTTGAATCATGCTGGTGACTCTACTTGACTGTATACTTCCTTTCAGCTAGATTAGACTGATTCTAAATCATTAACATCTTTGTAAAAATGTAGGGCCAATTCCATGGTCATCCTATCTAGGCTATTGCTTTGGGAGGACAAAAATATTTATTGGAAGTCACTTATCAAAATCTGGTCATAGGTCTATATGGGAAGGGCTTTCAATCCTAGACTCTGAGGTTTGCAGGGCTGAATAAACTGCTATGTGTAGGAAGAGAAGTAGAAAGTACGTAAATGACGATAATCTAATTTATGCAGCAATAAGTACTGTTGAAAGAGCTTTAAGTGGAGATCAGAAAGGTAGTTTTGTCTAGTTTGGGAACTTTATAAATATGATTTATAATAATCTTTATATTTATCATTACATATAAACAGATCTTTTATGAATAAATGATAATTTATAACATATAATTATATATATTAAATAATTTCTAAAGATAAATAATGCTAATCAGGAGACCTGAGTACTGAGATGAATTGATTGTAAACTTTATTTACCTGCCTCTCTCTTTCCTTAACTATACAATGAAGACATTATTAGACTAGGCGTGAGCTACATTTCTCCCTGCATAAATAGATTTCCATGGTAACTTTAAGACGAGGAAATGGAATGAAGTTCTATATAGATTTAAGAAAAAAAAATAATAACTTTGTTCTATATTACAACAAATGACTAGCTATCCTTGTATGCATATTCCATATACTCCAAAAATCTTAAATTAAAGATGGATGCTACCAATTTGGAACTATTCTGCTTTTTTAATGTTAAACAATCTTATACAGAATAGCTAGTTTTTAAAGAAAAAGAAACTAGTTAAACTTTTCAAATCCCAACTGTCAAACAATGCATTTCTACTAACTTTAGAAACGTACTTTGGCAACCGTTTTCTAAGACAGCTTATTTGAGGGACACTTAACAAGTCAATTGCAGAATAAATCCGACAGATGAAACATGAGTGCTCGGTCTGACTTTGTCTTATGAAGTTGCTTGTTAGAGAATTTTTAAAGCATTCCTGGAATTTTCAGACTTCGAAGTGATTTCCATGTTGATATTTAATCTGATTAAGTTTAAACCATCTGTCTATAAACATTTGGTAATTTTTTTCTTCTAACTTTTATAAAATCAGATATACAAGAAGTAAATGTAATAAACCGACTTGTGGTAATTTCATTATATTGTGGTATTCGGGGATCATTTATTGCTTATGTGAATTTCAGTCATTGTAATGTATACAGGGTGTCCATAAAGTGTGTGAGCAACTTTAAATTTCATGCAATTTTAAATGCACCTGAGGTTTATGGCCACCTGTGTACGTGTGTAGGTATATGCATGCTCACACTCTTGAGAACTTTTAAAATTTTACCATGAAGTTTCTTCTTCAGGGACAATACTTATAGGTCACAATTTAAGAGCCAACGAGCACTAAATCCAATTTTAAGTCATATTTACATTTTCTTTTCTCAGGCACAAAGCAATTTTATTTACTTTATATAAAATAACATATAACTTAATGGGTATTGACACAAAAGGATTCTTAGTACATTTCAATTTTTTAAAGAAATACTTCTATAATAGTGAATGTTCTGTGGTTATTCAAAATATATCTCAATAGCATATGCACCTTTTTTATTTTCTTATAAGCACATACTTGTTTTTCTAAATTGATATGCCTGAGAGAATAAGCCTGTGAAGGCCAAAGATATATTTTTGAGTGTGTTTGTGTGTGTGCGCTAATGCATGTCTATATAAACAATTATTTTTATATTGAACTGATAGACAAATATTTCATCTCAAAGATAAAAGTGGGGTATCAGAATTATTCTTTCCCTTAAAATCTAGATCATACTGAGGTCATAGTAGTGAGTTGTAAAGTGCCTTCTGAGTGGGATTGCTGACTTCTTGGCCTAGAAAAAGTTACAGTTTCAAAATTCTGTTTAAACTGGCAGGAGTCTTTGGTAATGAATATGCTTAGTGTTTGCTAGGGAAAATGAAAGAAAAAAATTCTTAAATATATTTTGCAAAATAACAATCTGCAGGCTAAGAAAAGTCATAATAATGCATCTCAAGTAATTCCAGTTTTTAAACGGCATTAACTCCCACACAGAATTCATACCTCTATTTGTGAGCAAACATTTACAAGGATCATTACTCAGAAGCCATTTAAAATATAAAATAATAAGTAAAAATAACACCCTCAATTTGTACATGTCAGTCATTTAACGTGACCTTTCCTTTCTTTCCAACTTTGCTGTGTTTCTTTGCCAAGTTATGGTATCAAGCATAAAAAATGGAATTATTATTTCCAGCCTCTTCAGGTTGTTGACTAGCATGACTTTATAAGTCATACATAACTTAATTGACACTTTCAAAAAAAAATCTCTTAACAAAAGAGAATAAAAAATCAGTGGTTAGAAAAGGAAAAATATGACTGAGGGATTTATTGCTTGATTGGAATGTAAATCTCTCACCTCAGTTCTGTGTTTAGCTATTTTAGTACTTACCTCTTCACATAGTTCACAAATGGTTTTTACACACCCTTGAACACTGACCTTACGTCCCTACCCTCAACTGCAGCGGACAGCCTTTCTTCCTGCTTTTCTGGACAGCACACCAATAAACTCTCCTCTGACACATTGTGTGTGTCTTCATCCTTGTTCTTTAATCCCAAATCTCTCCAGAGGTCTTTCTCTGTCCCTTGCTAACCCTTGCACCCATGTTCTCAGGCTCATTATCACTTCTACTTCCTCTTACTCATTATATACATATTCGGGTCAAGTTAATTGTAAAAATAAAACTTTCTTTCTATCCTGCTACCTCCTCGATCTACTAATTCTTCCCTAAGTCCCTTGCACTATCTAGTTTAGCAAAAGAAACGTCTGCCTCTTTTATTTTCATCCTTTCAAATATCTCTTTTCCTTTTAGTGGGTGAAATGCAGCTTCAGTTTCTCTTACTCTACTGAGGACATCCAAATGACTTCAAATCGCCAAATCAGCCCTGTTATTCCATCGACCTTATTTTGTTAACCTTGTTTGGAAAACACTGAGGAAGAGAAGCCAACTGTCTACCAAAACGAATTCACTTCTTCTATAGATCGGTGTCAACTTACTGCTGTGAAGAGGCTGTTTGCCTCCTGTAATCACAATTGGCTGTGGTTAGTTCTTGACAATGGAAGACTATGTACAAGCAGGGTATTATTTCATTTTCAGATGAAGAACTCTCTTTTCCAATAACAGCAAGATCCTCAGGGGTGCTCATGCCATAAGATGGAAGGCACCTGTGTCCCTGAATCACTCGGCAAGCAGGGCCGCCCATCTTGAACTGCTTTGACCTGTTATGTAACACAGAAAATAAACTTCCACTGTGTTGAGCCACTAAAATGTATTTGTGAGTTTGTGGACATGCACGGCCCATCCCTGCTGAAGCTGACGCTATAGTTGGGTTTCTCTATTACACACTTTCCTCCCTGATTCTTTGGTATGTATCTGTCTTGTTCTTCCACACTCCTTGAAAACCCTTCCCATTCTCCCTGATTATGCCCCTTCCATTCCACCTTCACAAATGGACTGATTCTGGCCTCAGGATTTTTCTTTGTAGCATGAGTCTCCCCTCCTTGGTATTCGTTTTCATGTTGACCAGCCCATGGTCCCAGTGACTGTCTCCATGAGAACGTCTCCATACTCTTGGCTCAGTTATCACATTTTCATAGACCAACCCTATTAGTTAAAATCATTTTGTTTGTTTGACCAACCAAAGGAAGGCGTTAAATAACCAAAACTTAGAAAACATCAAAATCAGAACACTCTAGGGACCTACATTGGGGAATTTGGAGTCCTCCATAAATGTTTCCCAAAGGTGGCTTATTCAATACACTACTTGGTTCAGCTGGCAATCTTTTCATAGCAAGACTTTCTTGATGAAGATAGAAGTGTGGTGATTGATATTCTGGCATGAATATCAATTATAATATTCATGATGGGCACAAACCTCAACCTCAGGCCTGGTACTGAACTCTCCTCTGACATTAGAACCAAATACAAATAAAACACGACTGAATCTATGCTTAATGATTTAGTTACAATATTAATAACTCACAAAATCGGTTAGTCATTTCAGCTGTCAGGCAACCTACTAAATCTTTGTCCTGCAACCCTGCATTCAGTTCTCACAATTATAGGAGGAAAGTATTATTTGTATAAAAGATGAGGACACTCTAATCTAAAATAATGATATTAATTGTTCCTAACCTACATAAACATTAAATTCCAATTAAAACGCTATAGAATACTAGATTAGAGTTTTAGTTTTCACAGAAATTCAATATAGTAGTTTTAACCCAACTGGAGAAACTGATACAATTTTATTAAAGTATCATTATTCTTTCATTCAACAGATATTTGCTATGTATTTGCTCTATGTTATGCTTGGAACTGGCAATATATAGGTTTAAGGTTCAGTAACTCTCATAAAAAAAGTTACAATTTGGCTTGTAATTGAATGACAGGTGAACTCAGAGAGCATCAATGACCATTTTAGAGATGTAACACAGGGTGACATGAAGATGGGATCAGAGAAGGAAAACACATCTAGCCCGACCTGTTGGAGACAGGGAGAATTCCAAATAGCCATGCTTAGTTGAGTTTCTCTTTTATGAATGTTATATGATAATAAAAGCAACATATGTGAAATATTTGTAAAATACAGGCAAGGTGAAAGAAGAAAATGCAAGTCTTATGTGATGCTCTCCCTACCCAGAGAGAATGCCTATAACTTTTAATATATTCCCATCTATTATTTGTCTACAGTTGTATATACATAGTTTTTAAATAAAATGAATATACTGCATTGTAGCTTGCTTTTTCACTTAACATTATATCATAAATATTTTCCAATGGCATTACAATTTTTAGGAAACCTTATTTTTAGTGGTTATATAGTATTCCCAGCATATGAAGAGTATCAATCAGGGTTATTGATTGCAAGCTACAGAAACTGACTCTGACTGATTTAAGGAAAGAGGAATGTATTAAAAGGTCATTGATTGTAATAGTGTCATTGAGAAGGTGACTTTGTGTGGCTTCTGTTTCTGCCATTTTACTGGAGATCTTAGAATGACTTCAAATCACCAAATCCTGTGAGCTAAATTATGCACCCTTAAAATTCACATGTTGAAGTTCTAACACCCAGTAATTTATAATTTGCATTTGGATATAGCATCTTTAAAGATGTAATGAAGTTAAAATGAGGTCACTAAGGTGGCCCTTCCTCCAACATGACTTGTGTACTTAAGAGAAGAACAAATTTTGAGTAAGATAGGAATGCAGGAATGATCACAGAAAGACCCAGGGACAAGACAACCATAGGAACTTGTCTTCCCCTTGTTTCACATAAAACTTAAAATATCACAACATCTGGCTGCAGTGAATTGATCAGATAATCTTCCAAGTCGAACCTTTAAAAAGTGCTTTTCACTTTGGACTGAAAAGTAGAAAATTAGAATCACCTTGAGAAGCTTTTAAATCACCAACACCATGGCCCCACCTTCAAAGACATAGATTTAATTGTTCTGAAGTGGCCACTTGAATTTTCTTTTGAAAAAAGTCACAAACATTTCCAGACAAGGAAATTCATAAGGTCTATAATATGGAAAGGTATTGAAACTTATTATAATCTAGAAATACATATATATCAAGATCAGAATTAAAGTCATGTTTGACTAGAAAATATTGACAGATCCAATGACTCACATCCTTGGATGTCTTATACCTGCCGATGGAGATGCAAATATTTTAATGACGTTGGATGGTAACACAGCATTATACTGTTTCCCTTATCCTATGATAGCAGTGATATTTCTTGATGCAGACCACAGAGAATTTTTTTACATTTGTTTCAGAATACATACATAACACTATTACACAGGAAAAGAACGTATGTTAAATAATAGTAACATCCTGATAAAAAAACTAAAAAAACTACCATAGAAAAATATATTAAGAAATTGTGGTATACTCACACAATGGAATATTATACAACAATTACTATTACTTGCCTCAACTTGCATGCATGAGTTAGCATGTTGGCTGAAAGTGCCAATCAGAAGAATACCAAAAAAATGACACCCTTTGATAAAGTTCCGAAACAAGATAAACCACACACATTTAGACCCACAAGTCTACAAACCACAAAGAGAAGAGAATGAACACCATGTGTAGGGATCATCATTATTTCATGGCGAGATAAGGAGACAACACATGGGTTGATAAGGTGTTGGTAAGATTTAGTTCTTGGGTAGATTTGGGTGTTCATTGTTATACAAACAAATCGTGCGAACAAACAGAGCTGGGCAATAATGATTGATTATGAACCAAGGATAAGAATTAATGCAATTGTATTAATCTGCCTACATCAAAAAGGTGTATGTTTGTGTTGTACCTCCAGCATAATTTTCAGTGCTGTTTTGAATCTTAGCAATAACTGAGGTGATATGAAAACTACCGACAGCTTTATTTATACACTTCCTGGGATTAAGTGTGACAGTCAATTTAGGAGTATTTGTACTCTGTATCTGTTAAAAGGACAATGTATTTACACATCACTTAAAGCATCTTTTGAGTTACAATTGGTCACACGTAACACAGTACACAGAACATACAATGTCCCGAGAACTGAAGGGTGTGGAGGTTACATGACTTGACAATTCCAGCAGTGATTAAGCTCAGGTTCCGTTTGTCCAGATTTTGTCTCTAAAGCAATCCTCTCAGCAACACTTCTTCCCTTTCACCTTATCCTCATGCATTCTTTTCTGATGTTTTCAAGATTTGCGTCCCCAGGCAATGCCATCCAAGAGGAAGCATTCCCAGGCTGTAAACTAAAATGCCAGCTGAAAAGCTCCATAACAGACTCTGGTGAACACGGATATGCTCATGCTGATCCCTGTAGCAAAGGAAATTATACTAATTTACTTAGATCAATCCTGCAAGTCAAGGGTCAGATGAAAAACAGTATCCTGTACAGTCTGAACCACTCGGTTCTGTTAGGAAGGGGGCAAGGGAAATATAGGCCAGGAAAGTAACAAAATATCCACTGTACTTAATTAGCAATTAACAATTAATAGAAATCAACCATCTAAAAAATACCAAATTAAAAACATGAGTGGCAAAAAATATTCATATATGGATATCATATTCTCCATTGCTTAATAGTCTCTTCTTCAGTAATATCATATAATCTTAATTTCTGACTCTCACTTTTTTTATTTAATATTCTGGGGAAGTTAATTTGACTATAAGAACTAGCATTTCAAGCCAGAAAAGTAATAATTATGCCAAATTAAATGGAATTCAAAAGTCTCTCTTACTTAAAATGCTTTAATAATACTAATTCTTTTAAACCATAAAATGAAGTACATAGTGTGTAAGGAGAGAATCATTAGCCTTATAGATGTGTTCATAATGAAAAGCTTCTTCTGCAAATGGAAAAGGAAGAAGAATCTAACATACTTAGATTTCCAGACTTCAATGGAATTTCTTCCATCACAAATTATTTCCTGTTACTTGATCTTCGTGAACTAATGTTTGCTATCTGCTTTAAATCTTTGACAAATTATTGCTTTCTACTTAAATAACCACATTCCTAAATGCCATCTCCATGAAACACGATGGTCCATCACCAGGTAATTAATGCAGCAATGCAACTGTGGGTACCTGTTATGCCTCAAGTAGTTTCTGTTTAATTTCTGTTCTTTTGATATCATAAAATGATAGCATATCACTTTTCAAAGGGCCTGGTTTTTATTAAAACATACAGGTATTGATAGTAGGAATAAAATGCCATCTGTCTTGAAAATCTCTGTGTGAACATTTTCGGTGTTATTCTGTATTATAGTAACACATGTCACAGTCAGAATGGCAGGCAAAATAATAGTGCCAAAAGACGCCCACGTCCTAATCCCTGGAACCTGTGAACATGTTACCTTACATAACAAATCAGACTTCCCAGTTGTAATTAAATTCAGGACCTTCAGATGGAGAAATTTTCTTAAATTAGCCAGGTAGGCCAATGTAACCACGTGGATCTCAAAAAGCAGAGAAATCTTACTTGACTGTGATAAAAGGATGATTTCTACAGAAGGATCAAAGAGATGAAACGTCATTGGCTTGAAAGATAGGAGGCAGCGGCTATGAGCCTAGGGATGTGGGCGTCTCTAGAGGTAGAAAAAGGGAAGGAAACAGACTATCTTCTAGAACCTCCAGAAAGAATGTAACCTTGCCAATACCTTGATTTGAGCCCAGTGAGAACTCTGCCAGACATTCAGAACCATAAGATAATAAATTTGAGTTATTTTAAGCAACTAAATTTGTGATGACTTGTTGCTACAGCAACAGAAAACTAATACAGCAAATACCACACTATGTGAAGTATACTGAAAATTCTAAAATACATAAAAATTGGCTGTCATTTATATACTTCAATTGTGACACTTTTTAATTCCTTTTCCAAATTCTCAATTCTCAGCTTGAATTCCCCTTTATAGGTGTTACCCTTTTTGCATGTTCTGTATTTCTCAATATAAAGAGAATATGTAATTATAATATACGTGTAAGTTGCTGTTTCTGTTGTTCCTCCTGAGCTTGAATGTAGCACTCAATTCTGTTTTTCTACTGTGAATTTTGAAGTGTACCTTCCCAAGGGAAAGAGACTTCTAAAAAGCATCTATCAGTCAGCCAGCGAACAGACCACAGTTCTGATGTGTACCTTTTCGTGGCTTTTTAATACTGTGGAAGGATCAGCCCTAAACTCGGTATCCAGGGACTCTGCAGAATCTGCTCCAACCAGATGGCATGAAACGCCATTACCCTCAGGGAATGCCACTGCCATGTGGTACCTCCTGAGCAGACGTGTGGGAGGCTGATGTTCACCACAATCCCTGGAGTGCACACCCTGCTGTTGCTGTCAGGTGCTGAGGACTGCACCCTGTCACCTTGGCTCCTACTTCCTTTCTTCATTACCCATCCCACCTGCAAGGCTTGCCCTGCAGTGACCTCCATACCAAGTCTCGCCCTACTACACTATAGTATTGCTATAGTATTGCTATTTTTTTTTATTAAATCATAGCTGTGTACATTAATGCAATCATGAGGTACATTGTCCTGTTTTTATATACAATTTGAAATGTTTTCATCAAACTGGTTAACATAGCCTTCATGGCATTTTCTCAGTTATTGTGTTAAGACATTTATATTCTACACCTAGTAAATTTTACATGTACCCTTGTAAGATGCACCATAGGTGTGATCCCACCAATTACTCTCCCTCCACCCATCCTCCCCCCTCCCCTCCCTCTTTCCTTTCCCCTTCTTCTTGGGCTGTAATTGGGTTATAGCTTTCGTAAGAAAGCTATAAATTGGTTTCATAGCAAGACTGAATACATTGGATACTCTTTCTTCCATTCTTGAGATACTTTGCTAAGAAGAATATGTTCCAGCTCCATCCATGTAAACATGAAAGCAGTAAAGTCTCCGTCTTTTTTTAAGGCTGCATAGTATTCCATGTTGTACATATACCACAATTTGTTAGCTTTCCTTCTCAAAAATGTAGACAGAGGGTGCAGGTGCTTAGCTCGCATTTATATAATGTAAACCACACACATGTGTAGTTGTTTCCAGCAGCCCATTGATGTGGGGTAATGTGCAATTCTAACACCTACCACACTGAAGGTAGCTTTTGATTACCCTGCTTTGGGTACGAGCTGCCACTTCCCTCCTACATGTAATAAAACTGTGGTATGCAACTAGAGATATGCATATTTGTATTCATAGCATTGCATGTAGTATCTGAGAGAAATACAGAGACCACATAAACGTCTTAGCACTTGTTCTGAAAAGAAAAAATATATACATATCTGTGCTACTTTGTCAGCCTAGTTAATCACCTGTGTCAAGGCAGATGTGATAGCATGCCCAAGTCGGATTCCATTCATAAAAAGCTTCACATTATTTTTCATGCTAAAAATAACACTACTCTTGTAAATAATTAGCACAATGCATAAAATCAGAAGATATTAGCTTTTATTTAAATCACAAAATCTTTCGCCTCTGGGATAACCACCAACATATGAAAGGAAAGAAGGAAGGAAGGAAAATTTAAAATTTAAAAGATTTTCATTTCTCTAATAATTAGGGATGTTGAGCATTTTTTCACGTTTGTTAGCCATTCGTCTATCTTCTTTAGAGAAGGTAGCTGAAACTACTACTTGAGAAATGTTGACCCAAAATCTTGTTGCTGTGCAAGGCCCCCAGTTCTTTCCTTGTGCACATCACACACAGTGCCATGCATCGTGACCTTATCATGAATGTGTATAGTTCTTAGGTGTGTTGCAGGTTCTTCACACATTTACACCTCCATTGTTGCTGCATTATGTTCTTCAATTTCATATACCACTTCAAAATGGTCTTGTGCTCCTCAAATGACAACTGTGCTTCTGCTGTTTTCTTTAACTGTCCTGCCTATCATATGGTGACCCCAACATTCATTTGATTAACACCACCGCTTGAGTGGACATTATACTACACATTGCTACCATAACTCAATTCAACGTCAACAAGTAACACATAGACTGACATTGTTGAAAATGTGTATACACCCACTGGAGACAGTTTTGTGTTACAGGATGTGGGTAAACATGTGAGTCACTTGGCATTGGTAATTTCCTGGCTCTGACTCCTCAGTGCTCATCTTACGAATATTACCTAACAAATGAGGTATTAGCTTACCTAATAAGCTAAAATCTCATTGCTGGAGCAGGGGGCAATTTTCAGTTTGTGTCAAAAAGGCCAAGAAAGAGACAGAGCTATTCTAGAGTTAAAGTCTTAAGCCCGCTTCCTACCTTAGCTATTCCTTCGTGAAGGTTTACAGAAGTGGTAAAAACAGGAGCAATCTAATGAGAGAGAAGATAAACATCCCTTTGGGGAATATAATAAGAAAGCTCTGCTCTTCTCTTTCTTTCACACATAGACACATACACTAAATAAAATGAAAAGCAATGCAGCATACACAGACCTGCCATGTAATTTATTATCGAGACACTTTTAGAGTGACAGGGTATGCTATTAATAATTATGTTGGGACAGCAGCAGACACACACGCTGCCCCAGGCAACCCAGACATATGGTCGTGGGGTGGCAAGCACCTGTGATACACCTCACTTATTAGGTGATCTTTGCAAGATGGGCCCTGAGGGGTCAGAGCCAAGAAATAACCCGCACCATGGGACCCACATATTTACCCACGTCCCTTAGTGAAAAATTGCCTGTATTATGTTTGAAAATAGCACCCCATTTTCCTTACTTTTCCCTATCACTTTCCTATGTGTCTCCCCTAATTTATTTCTTATTAGATTTTATTTCCAAATTGTCATTTTGCTTGTATACTTCCACCAATTCAATTTATTATTTCATCCTGCCAGGTATTCTTTTAGAACTACGACCAAGACTCTTCACAGAGTAGAATTACTTAACATCCTAAGTATAAATTTGTGCTTTAAAAAGCAGAAATGAGTTTAGGAGCTTTTGTTTCCCAGGTATACAACTGTGGAGATGTGCTGTAAGTCCTCAAATTAACCAAAAGAAGAATACTAACCCTTATGAGACTTGCTGATGTCTGAGCAAGGTGGTTTTCTTAAGGAAAAATACTTCGGGAGCTAAAATGAGCCTCAGCAATCACCCTGTGCAGCTTGTTTTAAAATTATCACGTACTTTCTAGTATCTGATCTTAGAAAAGTGATTCCAGAAGGGACCGCAATTTAAAAAAGTAGCTCTTAGCTGACACAGCATACATGGCGGGACTGCTGAGCTCTGTAACATGAACTATTTGCATTGGGAATGCCTTGTTTCATTACCAGGGAGCTCAGATTCAGATCAGAATTGTATCATAGAAAATACCTGAATTGTACATGATGGGGAGATAACCAATCATGTAACAGGGTACACAAGGTAAAATTTAGTTCCTGGCATCACTGCTTATTAATCACATTCAGTGTCATATTGTTAATTAGCATGAGCTGCTTGCCTAATCTTCAAACTGCAAGCTAGCTCTGACCACAGCAGGCCTAGAAGACAAAATATAGGAATATAAGTGTGCAAAGCCTCAGAAGATACACAATGCCTTCTTCCTTATCACTGAAACTTCTTGCAGCGTATTTTTAACAAACCTATTACGTGCGGTCATCAATGCCTGAAAGATACCTTTTTAATTAAAGCCACCACCAAGAACTTAATTAGGCTCCAAATCAGTAAAGTTTCCCCTTAAAGCAAAGAATAGTATAGTTTGGGTTGTTTGGGTTTTTTTCCTCAAGTCATTGCGGATGCTTTTTTGGGGGGTATTTTTTGATCAGTTTGTTTTATCTATTATAGTTTAAGAAGTTCTATGAATAGACAAACATTCAGCATCTCACTTCTGTTACCTAATCACTCTTATAACTGCAATTACATTCAGTCATTTATCATTTTTTATGAATGTAACATTCAAAAAGCACTGATGTTTTTCTTGACATTTTAGACTTCTTCACACTTTGGGCAGAGAAATGTTAGTGTGAAACTTCAGAGCACGTGAATTGGGTTTGATTATGTTAGAAATCAACGTCTCTCTTTCCATCGTTTAAACATCTTCACCGGAAACACTGGTAAGTAGTCTCAGTATGCCCTCCTGTTTCCTAGCTAAAAATTACAGGTGATGCAGCTCAAATTCATCTCTATTCTTGAAAAATCAACTCATGGTCATGTTTTCCTAATATTGTGTTACTGCTATTTTATTCAGGAAACAATAGCATGATGATTTATAGATACACACATTCTTCAGTGCCTAAAAAAAATTCCTTAGCATCATCAACTAAACTAACTACTGTATGAATAAAACCAAAGGGTCTGATTTTAGGATATAGTTCATCTATTGTTCTTGATTTTTGCCTCAAAAATTTTCCCACTGAAAGGCAAATTCTCAATTCATAAAGATATATTTAAAAATAAAATTATAATTTTACAGCTATATCAACTTAGTGATTTGAATGTGAGCATACTTTTTAAGATTTTATGACTGAAAATTTTAAACATGAACCAAAGTAAATAGACTAGTACAAAGAACTTTCTGTTTACAAAATATTTCACACTTACATACCGCTCTTGCCCCAGCCCTGGAATAAGCCTTTTTTTAATCCAAGGAGTACTGGTTCCTTTTATTGTAGAATATCATTCAGAAAGGGAGATAATTCATTTCATGTGCAAATTTACGAATAACCTAATCCAGTGGTTCCTGTAATACTGCACCAATACTAAATGAGTTTAATTACAGAGGTTTTACTGTATGTTTTAATCTCTGATAGATTTAAACCCCCCTAACCCACTTTTAGATCTTATTTTTAATAATATCCCCAGATATTTTTGTTTGTATACTTTGCAAGTAAACTTTACAGTTAACTTGTCTGTCTCCCAAAAGTAATCATGGATTTTAACTGGAATTGCATTAAACTGATTAACTTATTTAGACAAACAGGCATGTATGTAAGGTTGTGTCTTCTTGTATTCCATATATCTCTGGGGAATAGATTTCATTATTCCTGTATTTAATTCTACATTGTCATTCACATGCCAAGAGCCATGTGCTACCTGTATTATTTTATTTTAACCATAAATTGGATATTTTTAAAAAATTAAATTATTTTCATAAGCATTACCCAACCCCCAAATAATCAAAAAATCTTTCTAAACTTTTTGGCAATTTAACCTTGCTAAATTCCTCTTCATTTTTCTAAAAATGTATTTTATTTCCACTGCTAGAAATAAAATTAGTCTTTTCTATATTTTTAAAGGTCTATATTCATGGGACAAGGTATTGGTATTATTTATGCTTGTATTGTACTAGTGAGACATTATTCCTTAATTTGGGGCAGTCCAGCCATTCTATCTCATATAAATTGTGCTGCTATTTTCTGTTTGACACAAAAACTGCATTTTTGTAACAAAGGCAAGTTCCATCAAAAGGAAAAAAACTGAAAAATAAAACTATCTTTGCTTTTATTATGTTTATTAAAATCTAAGTATAAAGCAGCTTTCATCACTCTCCATTTCGAGTAACTAATGCCAAAGAACTCTCTGAATTTGATACATCAACTGAATATTTTTTCCAAAGACTACTATAAAGAGCAAGTTTTTTGTTACTATTTGTTTGTTTTATTTCAAAAAAATTACCATGACCTTCTTTGTTCTAATGTCCCACATTTTAGGCTGTGACAAGTACAATCAATAGATCACTACATTTTCTTTTTAAATCTATGAGTTGTGCCTACCTGTAATCATAAGAAACCAAGGTGGCCTGCAATATACTTACTGCAGGAAATTGTCAATAAACAACCACAAGAATTATTAGTCCATTTTTTAATCTAAAATGTGAAAATATATAAAGTTCAAATTAATGTGTGTGTATATGGATCTATAGAGGAGCTTATAAAATATATGAAAGGGAAATATAAATGTACATGGGAAAACAAAGGAGATAGGAATTGTTCTAGGAATTAGAGCTAAATTAATTATTGAAGTAAAGTATCCAATAGGCTCTGAATTTTCATGAAACTAAAGCAAATAGAAAAAAAAAGTGAACCATCTCATGAAAACAAAGAAAACCAAACACATCTCTGAACTATACATATTTAGATGCTCTTTGCTACACTAATCAACACAGAAAATATTCATTATTTCTGTGAAATTATTTATCATAACTCTATTCTTAACAGAGAAGCAAAAGAGAAAATAATAGTATTAATTACTACTGTTAAAAATATGCCTAAATCATTTTAGTTCTTTGACCTAAAATAAATTAATGAAATGCTTTGAAAAATACAGATCTTTGACAAATTATGGTGACCCTATGTAAACACCATTTTTCTTTGTAATGATTTTATGGAAAGACGTGTGTCAAAACACTCTTTCATCTTTATTATTGAAAAGCATAATTTTTTTACCAATAAATACTACAGTAAATATTACCCTTTAAATCGCATTTTTGGAACTATTAGAAACAAACTATTAGCTGGGTCTAGAACATGAATTATCAGTATAGCTATCTGTGTTAAGTGAGCTCATAGGGTGTAGGCTGAAGCTAGGACAGTCCACATTGCAAATGGGTTCATTACCATTTGCTTCTATGTCTGCTTCAAAATAGCTACACAATTGAGTATTCTGATGAATTTATTTTGATTATTTCAGGTTTTAGAAGTTACTTTATAAAAATACAATAATGAATTGTCTTCTTCTAAATGATCTTATAGTGATGCTTGAAAAATCTATTATAATAATTTCTAAAATCTCATGCACATTTCTCCCAATCTTTAATCCACGTCCATCAGAGACAGGAATTCTATTCCAGCCTGGTTCAGCTGAAAAAACCAACACAAATAGTGAGGATATTTTTAGACTCATTTCCCCTTCACCTTAAGTTTTACACCTGAGAAATCAAAGTACTTTCTGTTTAACTCTCATACTATTTTGCACTTCTTTCTTTCTTTTTTTTTTTAATCTTTCACATAACCTAAAATCAAATCCTCAGCAGTTTAAGGTGAAGTGACTCCTTCCAAAAGTCACCTTAGCTGTTGGGATTGGATGCTCTTAGAAACAGAGGTAGGCTCCAGTTCTTCTTCATGGACATTACTTCGTCCTTTCCCTACCCCAGTTTTTCCCCCCAATGTTGACTCCACTGACCTACAGCTTTCCATAAACTTCTTCATCAGCTCCTAATACTATGTGTGATCTAATAACTGAAATACATCCCTTATTCCATATCACTCACAGTGATTTTGCTTCCCTGGTTGAATCCCAAGTGATACACACAGTGCTTCCTATTAAAATTTACAAGTAAGATACCATAAATATTATATGTTTTTTTCTGGAGCACTCCCATAAATAATAGTAGTTGTTTTTTTTTATTTGTTTTCCTTTGTTTGTTTTTGTTTTTACCAATCTGTGGGGGGAGTAAGAAAGATCAGACCTCATTCTAATTAGGGAATTGAAGTGTTCAGTTACACCTAGAGGAACATCTCCATGACAAATCCTTTCCTCCTAGAAAAGAAAGCAAAAGGGATCAGCTGGAATTCAGATTTGTACACGTGTATTAAGACTGGAAATTCTATCTTCATCTTGGGGTTAATACAAAACTGAGGTTTTTCAGGTGAGTACTGATTATGTTTTTAGGGATGAATCTCTTTACATGCAATAATAAATAACACTATTAATGATGCTTTTATAAACTCTGCTCTTGGGCTCATCTACTATAACATTCCACAATGTCCTTCCATATTTGTTGTCCCTCCCAATCTAAGTACAACTAGTAAACAATTGTATAAATGCATAATAAATGTGATACTGTGTTTATGGAATAAGCCTAATATTGAGGACTGGATCAAAACACCTGCCTTTTGGCTGGTAGACTTTGCCAATAGTGAACTTAAAGCTCTGTCATTCTACCCCTTTGGTTTATTTAGCCAAAGAGTCAAAGATGAGAGGCATGACCTTAAGATATTTGTTTCAGATACAGAACTATAGTTAGTCATACTTGTTCCTTTATACTCTGAAAAATAAATAGCTATTTGAATTTTTAAAAAAAGTAGAAAGAGTGGTTGACCATTCCTGGCCTTTGATCGTGTGTGTGTGTGTGTGTGTGTGTGTGTGTGTGTGTGTGTGTGTGTATGTGTGCGCGCGCGCGCGCGCGTAGGAGATAGCAGTTGATGACAATGTAGCGGTTGAATTACTTGTCCCTGGCCTGAAAACTAGAAAGGGAGAAACATGTTTTATTGACAATAAACATACAGACAACCTAGCTATAACGATTGCAATCAAATTTTCTGCCCTACTTTGTTAAATAAGAATCAAGAGCCCATTTAAGAAATCAGTGATGATTATTGTATGGCAAAATACAGTGTCTGGCAGAAAAAAAATCCCTGAGAAAAGAAAAACTTAATTTAGGAATGGCCATAACTCCCCTAAATCTAAATAACTTGATAAAATACAATTTTAAGGTTTCTCTTGCAAATAACCAGACAATTTCACTCATTTCCAAAAGAATAATGACTCTGCTATCGAGTTAACAAGATCTAGCTTCTTTTAAGATAAACATCTTCCAAGTACAACAGAGGGAATTTAAAACCTAAATGATGTGTTCAAGATTTTCTTTATTATCAATCTGGATATTATTTTCCAAATGAACGGGATCCATGAAAGCAAGGTTATTGACTCTCCATTATGAGTATAGCATTGAAGTCATCGTGGCACAGTAGAAACAGAGATAGAAATTAGAGTTGAATACATTAATGTATTCTAGAACAAACACAGGAAATTATTACCTTGTTTTGTACTCAAAGTGCATTATAATTTAAAATAAAGATCGACTGAACTGTGTTAGAACCAAGAGGATGTAAGAGTATTTCTATTAATTCCAAGTAGTTACCGTAAGGAACATGAGGTTGGGATGCTTTTCAAAACAGACATGTATGAAGAATGAATAAGGTCCTACAGCACAACAAACACCAAAATATTTTGAAAGGGGTATTGTCTTTTACTTAAAGATTTCACTCCTCATTGTTTGCCAAAATAATTGGGATATAAATCCAATGATTTCCATTGGAAGTTATAATACCTGAAAAATTTTGACATCCAAAGAGGTCAACTGGAGGAGTTGCTTGAGCATCTCCTGAAAACCTCAAACCAGCACAAACAGCTGCACCCACCTCGGAGATGCACAGACGGTATCCCAAGATGAGAGGAGTAACCCCTGGATGCTTGATAGCAGCCCTGCCCCTGCAGAAGAGCCTGAACTGGCCCTTTTGTATCTGTAGGCCCTGGGTTCTGCTCACACAAACCCTTATTTCAGGGACTTCCTTGATGCCCAAATCCTGGAAGAGGAGGTGGAACTCATCTAAAAGACAGGAGACCACCTGAACTACCTCCATAGGCTGGGCAGGGTGAATTTCTCTTCCAAAGACTCACCCTCCAGCTCCACCAGGAGCCTCCAGAGCCCAGTGGCATCTGGGAAGCCCCTCTGCATGTCCTGGTATGAAGGTTTCTGCCTGAACCTCTCCCGCCAGCCACTAGGCAGACGCCGTGGAGCCGTCTGTCAAACCATGGACCTAATGGCAACAACAGAGCCTTTTTTACAGCTAAATAAATAAATATATATATCTACATATAAGATTCCAGCCAAATATGAAAATACCTTTTGTTACTAATAAAATACACTCATAATACATAACATTATTTAAAAATACATTGTTTCCCACATAAATAGTACTTTGTGTGTGTGTGTGTGTCAGAGAGAGAGAGAAAGAGAGATTAATTTTGAAAAACATATGACAAAATCATGGGATTTTTCATTTTCTTCTTTGTATTTTTTTTTGTTTGTTTTAACATTTTACAATAAACTCTTTGCTTTCACAACTAAAAATAACTTATTCTATACAGTGTCCCAAAAGGCATGCACCATACATAGAGAAAAAGGGAAATGTACCTATATTTACAAAATATTCATTACATTTGACAAAATAGTCTCTACATGTTGGCTACCTCTTTGTAAAATTTTGTAATGAAAATTTTGTGAATAAAGATACATGTAGCTACAATTTCTCATTTTCCTTGTGTATGGGACCTTTGGGGGCCCCCCTGTAGTTAAAAAAGAAAAAAGAAGAAAGTGACAGAGTAGACGCTGACCCAGGGAGAGTTTCAGATTGGAGAGTACATTGTGTGAAGGGCTTACCAAAAGGCCGTGTCACTGTCCTTTTTAAGGGCAGGCCTGTCAGTAACGCCTCCTCAAGGCCTTTTCTCTTTTCCTCTCTCCAGGGCCTTCTGCAGCTGTTTACGCCCAGGGATTTTGTTTCATATTGACCACATGCTTTTCATGTGGGCCCTGGGACATATCTCTGACAGGACCAAGGCCAGCCCAGCTTGGTGACATCTTTGTCAAAGGTAATGTGGTCTGACCAGGTGGAAAAAGCAGCTTCTTTGGGTAAGGGGAGCTGTGGGGAGTAAACACTCCAGGGCTGGGGGAGATGCAAAACAACAATGAGGATACACCTAAAATTGTCAGAGAATGAAGGAAAAAGGAAACCTAATTTAAGAGTGTATCCTCAGTTAGCTCGGCCTGAGGATCCTGGCATGCTGGGTGGCACTCTCATGCATCCATGAGGGGACTGAGGTTCAAGGAGCAATGAGATTTAAGACAACTGGCATTCAGCCTCGGCAAGGAGCAGGGACAGGGGGCCCTTTGTTAAGTCGGGCAGCCGGAGAGTACCTTGTGCTGAGCAAGATCTGGATTAAGGGCGTGCACGCTTGCTCCTCACAAATGTTTTATTGTGTGTCTGGGCAAGTCATTCTCACTTGTTAAGGAACAGCCAGGGTTTTGTTCTGTAGGGGCTTAAAATAAACCAGAAAAATCAGAGGGGCTTAGAGTGGGAGGGGGTGGGAGGAGGAAGGGTTTATGTTTATGGTTTATTTGTGTTTGGTTAGCTCTTTAGCTTTTTGAATAGGCAACTTCCCGGAGATTTTAAGTCTTAAAGTCTTCATTAGCTCTAATAGTAAAGTGCCAATTACGCTGATAATTTTAAAAACTCAATCAGGATAAGAAATTTACTTGTTATTTCAGTATAAATGTCAACTTGGTAAAGTGCCTTACATGTGATCAAAGCATCATATCCCTGGAACACCAAACAAGCTGAGTGAAGACAACAGCCCTAGTGAAGGAGATTATTTTGAGTACAGTTTTTTGTAGGGTTTTTTGGTGCATATCCCTTTTGGGAGAACATAATAATCCTCAGAAGCAGTTATTTTAAAATACCACTAACTCAATGAAAAACATATCAAAAATTAGGAAAATGTGCTTTTTCCTTTTTTCAAAATTCATACTCTCCTTCCTCCCTTCTGACATTTTTCTCACGTCCACCCCCTCCTCCCAGGGCTGCGTGATTGTTATTGAAAACCATTCATTGTTTGCACATAATCAGAAAACCTGGTGTCTAGCCTCAGCTTGGTTTTAACTTAGCTGCCATCTGTGCTTGGACAAGTGACTTATTCTCTCTAGAGCTCGACTTCCTCATCTACCATTTGTGGATATGATAACCTGTCTTTTTATCGAATAGGGTTGTTGAGATTCAAAAATGCTAGCAAATTTTAAGGCACTTTGTAAAGTAACAGGAACTATTGTGTAAGGCCTTCATCAACTTTGTTTACTGAAGTATAGCTAACATGAAAAAATGCACGTATCACACAAAAGATGTCAGGGAAAGATTTGGGAAGGTGATTATTTTTAGAGAGCCATTGCTTTGTTGTGAGTCCACATCCCACCCCAAGGAAAAATAGTAGGGCTTACTTATTGTCCCCTTTATGCCTGGACATGGGAGAAGGTCATCCAGGAGATAATACAGAGTTCATTGCTTTTAAATGAGTTCATTGCTTTTGAGAGAATGTCAGAGTCTGGGGTCTGTTTAAGAAAACTAAGCCAGCTGTGGAAGAGGGCTGAGATGGCCATAGGCAGAGTTAGCAAAAGATGGGTAGGTGTTTGCGAAGGAACAGATATCAGCCATGAAGGAGAGACAGACAAGGTGGGCTGCTCTTACTTTCTGTATACCAGGGCCGGTGACAGCAATGAAGTGCAGAAGGTGTAGGCTAAATAACTGGAAGTTTATGGTACCTTTCGAAAAGATGCCAAAAGGAGCCACTGAAATAGACAAGCACCTTCTCAAGTCAAGACTCTTCTCGGCACACCGGGTCCCCAGAAATGACTGTCACCAACAACAAATGGCAGTGCCCTAAGAGGGAAGGGCACAGTTTTAACCATCCACAAGACCCAGAAGAAAGAAAACCTTATATCCAAGTAAGACTGCCTTACTCCCTTCATGACCCTCTCTTTCCATAAATGACACTGGAGGGATCTGAAAGTTCCACCAGCCAGAACTGGAAGAGGCAACTGGGAGAGAAAGTAGAATACAGTAACCCACTCCAGCACCTTTTCCCAGGCCAGGCAACAACCAATCTAAAGTGGCAGAGAGGGAGCAACATTTACTTTGAATAAAGACTGAAGCATTTATTAATGTTTTTCTGGACACATTCTGCTCATTCTTCTTAGGACAGCAGCACTAATTAGTAACTTACGGTGATTATAGATTTACCTAAGAGTGAGTAGAGAAGTAACATGGTTTGCCCAAGTTTCTTTCCTAAGACAGCAGATAAGCATGTACCAGCCCATTTCACCGTTGAATACATTTTAAAAGGACAAGAAAGAGAAAATAAAATTGTATCTTGATTATGATTTTAATTATCCTCATTCAATGTATTCAATGTATTGGTGACACATGTAGGTTATAATGTTATCTTCTGGTGCATCAATTATTAATACTAATAGCCTTTTTTTTTTTGCAGTTTTTGGCCAGGGCTGGGTTTGAACCCACCACCTCCAGTATATGGGGCTGGAACTCTACTCCTTCAGCCACAGGTGCCGCCTTACTAACAGCATTTTTTAAATAAATTGTGAACCTCAAGAACCAGTTTGGGTCAGATATCAAATTCTCAAACTCAAAACTCTGAAAAAGCACTCCCTGAGAACCTATACTTTCACAAATAACTTTATTAAATATTATCCCCAAACAAGGGAAAGAAAAGAGAAGACAAATCCCCTCCCCTTGGATTCCATTTGCAATACAGTTTTTAAGACATGCAACAGTATTGCCAATTGGGAACAACTGCACAGTGAATTTACTAGCTCTCCTAAAACAAGAGTGTCCAATAAACATGTAGTAAGAACATTCAGTGACAGCACATTGATGCTTTTTGGAATGCACATGTTTGACTCTTCTACCCTCTCCAGAGAATAGGAATGCTGGAGTAGCACCATACTCATTTTTATTTGACCTTTTTATTTCAAGCCCACCAAAATGCAAATCCTGAAACTCATAATTGACAAAACTCTGGAGTTGCCCACAGTTCTTTTGGCAAATGAAATGGGCAAACTGAGAGTCACCAGAAGTGGGCAGGAAGGAGTTGAGAAATAAAAAATGCAGATAGAAAGGCCTTTTCTAGAATGGGCATTGCACAATCTCTCTATAAAGACTGCATTTCATAGGCTGATTGGCATTCCATAGGCAGGCATTTCCTACAGAAAGATGGCATACCTGTTGGCCCGCTGAGGACAATGGTAAGCCAATTCAAAGATGAACTCTCTAGAGAACAAAAGATTGTTCTGTTATGATTGAATTGTGACCCCTCAATGAAAATGCCATGAAGGCTATTTAACCAGTTTGATGAAAATATTTCAAATTGTATATAAAACCAGCACATTGCACCCCATGA
>CAUYRH010082340.1:0-40815 GCA_963574655.1 Perodicticus potto
GAGGTAAAGTCTCCATCTTTCTTTAAGGCTGCATAGTATTCCATGGTATACATGTACCACAATTTATTAATCCATTCATGGGTCGATGGGCACTTGGACTTCTTCCATGACTTAGCAATTATGAATTGGGCTGCAATAAACATTTTGGTACAGATGTCTTTGTTATAATGTGATTTTTGGTCTTCTGGACTCAGCCCTACTATGAAGCTAATTTAAAGGTTTCATATGAAAGCTATAACCCAACTATAGCACAAGAATATGGGAAGGGAGGGGAGGGGGGAGTTGGGGTGGAGGAAGCGTAATTGGGGGGGCCACACCTATGGTGCATCTTAGAAGGGTACAGGCGAAACTTACTAAATGCAGAATACAAATGTCTTCATACAATAACTAAGAAAATGCCATGAAGGGTATGTTAAACAGTTTGATGAAAACATTTCAGAATGTATATGAAACCAGCACATTGTACCCCTTAATTGAACAAATGTATGCAGCTATGATTTAATAAAAAAAAACCCAAATGTACAAAAAAATTAGTTTTTATTAACTAAAGTGGCCATAATGTCTATCCCAAGGTCTTGGTAAGATTCCTGCATATTCAGCAGCTTAATCGGCCAGAGCTGGGTGCTAGATTTTCTCACTAAAATACCCCAAATCACTTATTTGCTTCTGATACAGTCTGGCTATTTCTGACATGGCCAAAGAGACCATAGAGGGCATTTCAGCTGCAGAGGAGAAACTACAAACAAGATTTCCGAGAGGGGGAGATTTCCTATAATGGCTGGGACCACCTCCCTGCCAGTTTGATTTCCTGTGCAGATGCATGTGTTGAAAAGATTGATGCAGGCACGACCTTAGACCCTGTTTGAAAATTACACACACAAATGGTACTTTAATGGTACATGTGGTAGTTAGGGGATTGTGTTAATTACATTTGAATAGAGCGATGGTGATAATTCACTAGCTCAGCCCCTGGTAGTTAATTTTGTTCCATCCAGGGGAAAATTCTGTTGGGGTCTGTGAGTAGCTGTGGTGCAATTAGGCTGCAAGAAGGTTTTTGTCAGTACCGTTGCTATTGATTAGTATTTACTTTAAAAAGAGTAAAAGCCTATTCCCTTACGCCAGAGCTGCCTAATCTGTCAGAGGCGAGGCTACATGTTTCAGAAGCACATAGGGGGCACATTCATATATTATGAAACCCCCTCAGAAGAGAGTCCAGTATAAAAACCTTCCCAACTGGTTTTAATGATGCTCAAATAAAAGGCATATACCACAGCCAAGATCTCATTAAAAGAGAGAAGTCTTTTTGTAGATTTGCTGATTTATTTATGAAACACCTCTGAAATATTTATAAATGCTTCCCTGATATTTATCTAAAAATACATTTTAGGGCTTCTTTGGTGGAAGACGGAGGGAAAATAGAGGAGAGGACCCTGATGGAAGAACAAGAGGTGAATTCAGCACAATTGCTTTCAGGAGCAGTGAATGGGTGGATGTACTAGGGTATACGAATATGTCACTAGGGGGTGCCCCAAGAACCAGGCACACGCTAACCTGCCCCGCACAGGTGACCCAACTTGCTCGGATCTTTTTAAACAGAAGCAATGGCGATCACAAGTGCTCTGTTTAATTTTCCTGACAGAACCGGGGCAGATACAGATGCTCTTGAGGACTTCATTACTTCCCTCACTTTTAGAGCTATTTATTAATTGAAATAATAGTTATGCTACCCCTTGCCTCAGACCTACTTTCATCTGTTTAGCAACTGCTTTCTACAAAACACAAAAGAGCTCAGCGATGACATTCGTGTCTTAATTAACCATTGAATACCTTATAGAGCGGCTGTCACAACTCTTGTCACTTGAAAGGAAGCACAGTGGTCCTTGTTTTTTCTTTTTTTAAAAAAACATACACAGGAAAAAAAAACAACGTTGATCTAATGAGCTGTCTTTGACATTCTTAAGAATTGCCTTTTTTATCCTGGCGCTTTGCACTCACATAGGGATGCAAATTAGGGAATCTCTGGCCACTGGGGAGAAAACCAGTGAATTTACATTTCTTTCCACTTTTCAGAAAGAGACATGGGTTGCCCAGTGGCTGAGGGAAAAAAAAACGTCCAAGATCAGCGATGATAATGGGGCTAAGACTGCATGTGATATAAAAGATGAGTAGGGGGCTGATGTTGGTTTATGTAACCAAAATATTTCCAAGCTTGTCCAGCAAAGGTATGAATGAGACTCATTAACGTTAGAGACCAGAGCCTCATGCCCTCTCCTGCACTGTTGTAATGCAGTCCTTTGTGAAGCTTGTCCCAATCTCAACTTTGGTTTTGTTTGGTTTTGAGTTCCCAAAGAGATACAGGCATTTGACATGTGTTTAGGAATTAATCTGGGCTGCAACTCAGCACTGAACTCTGCTTGTTATTCTGAGCTCTACTAAGGCTATCAACATTGGCCTCGACCACCCCAAACTACACCACTCCTGTTTTTCTTGACTGCTACTTAGGGGTCGCTTCTGCTTCTCCTGGTTGTGACAAGGCCCTTGCCACCAACCCTCTCTAGGCTTTCATTACTATGACAGAATAGCAGCCTAGGTTGAAGTGAGGAAAAGGGTTTATGTTTTAGGAACCTTTAAAAAGTCGTTTAGAGGGTCCCCTGTATAGACTAGTTTGAGGACCAAAACATTCCTAGAATTTGGGAGTTTTTACAGTTCCTATGTGTATCACTTCCCTAGAAATTCAAACACCAGCATCATACTGGAGGGGAATGTCCAGCCCATCCCAGCATCTCCCCATCTGACTCGCAGACTCATGACTGTCATTCTCTCACGGTGACCCTCGTGTTCCATCCTGGCCTCCTGTACTCTCCTCCTCAAGCCATCACACTCATCTACACATGCCTGAATTTGAATTGCTGCTATACAGTTCAAGTCTAACTCCCCAACGAGGAGGCTCCTTATCTCCTGTGCAAATAAATATTTAGGGAAAAGATTCTCATCTTGCTCCACACACTATGTATCTAAAGCTCAGCTCTGTTCCAACAAGAACCCCATATCATAAAGGAAAACCTTACAAAAGAGGAAGCCTTCAGTAAAACCCTGAGTATATCTAGGAGAGGATAAATGTACAAATGGCATAATAAATGACTTGTTTCAAATACGTTACTACAATTATATGGCATTTGGAAAGTTACAGTGGACATGGATGCCTACTAACTGGTCTACAAATTCCTCAGGACAAAAACAAATGCTGTGCTTAACACTAAAATATTGTCCAAAATCAGTAGACAAGTGATATGTAGGATAGGGGGATTGTAGCAACTCAGTGATTGTTATTATTAACCTTTCATTTTTGTGAGCAAACAAGATACTCTGTGTATCACTCTATAGAAATGCAAAATATATCCCAAACAAGCTTACTAAATCAATGGAACAACAAAGCATTTTATAACAGGGGTTTGCCATGGAAGTTTTAATGTGTTAGATGATACTGTACTGATTGTTATTTCATTTAAATTGCTTATGGGATCTGTTAGAGACTGACCTTCTTCTATTTTGCATTCTAAATTCATGATCTCTGGGAAGGTAATCACCCTTTTAATAACTATTGTGTTTCTGTTTATCCCAAATAAGGTAGGCACTCATCCGTGAATTTATGTTGGGATAGCATGATGTAAATCTGCCACTTTGCATTGCATAGCACGTGGGGAAATAGTTGGTGGAATATAATAGGTTTGCCGATTGAATTTCAAAATGAAGCAGAGCGTTGAAAATCAGAAGCACCCCATATTGTGTGCTTGGAGCCCAGAGAGACTGGGGACGCCTGATGCAAAGTGGACCGAATTAGGACTCAGAGGCTGACAGCCTCACACAGGGCCGGATGGCTCCGGAAGAGATTTTATAGGAAGCTGCTGGCCAAATCGGCCAGTAGGGCCCATAAACGCATCCAACAGTGGGAAAAACAGATTCTGCTGGTCTCTGCCAAGGGCACCCCTGGGAAGACAGACACTGTTACTTGGTTTACTCTGCAATTGCCATTAGAAAAGCCTGGAGCCTGGTCTTGCTTGCATCAAATACAGTTAGCCCCCTCTCACCACTGGCTACATAGTCCCCTCTTTAGAACAGAGTCTACGTCATCTGCTCCCGGAACCCTCCAAAACAACTAAGCTCAACTTCAGGCCCTTGGTTGGTGCCTGATGAATGCCTCTTGACTTGGCCTCCCTGGAGTGCCACCTCTGAGCTCATAGTCTCAGCCAGGAAGGTCAAGATAGCCTCCCCATACACTGAGAGGAAGGGCAGAATTCATCCCCTGCATAAACGGCTTCAGATTAGCCTACTTTCTCTCCAGAGCACTCTTTTTCAACTTTATTTATTGTGTCTGGGAAAAATCCCCAATTAGGAGCTAATAAACATGAAGCTTTGCACATCTTCCTTATAGCACAGAGTGTATCCCTGGATTCAGAGCATCCCACAGCAGCTATGGAAGAGGACACAAGCCCAGGACTAGGGGTGGGTGGCAGTCAGCTCGAGTGACCTCCTCCAACTGTGGCAGGAGTATTTGTAGCACAGAAATTGGCAAACACTACAAATCAAGGGCTTTCCTCTCCGAGAGCCATTATTAAGTGTGACGGGTGTGTCTTCTGCCCGCCCTTACCTCTCCTTCCCAGTCTCTGCTTGGACAGGGTGAGATTGTCTTTCAGCCCTACACATTTGCCTCCAAAGCAGCACAGGGTGGGGGCTGAATAGGAGCAAGGGCAGCCCCTGTTGCTCCCCTAGGCCTGGGTTCCACATGAGGATCGAGAACACACAAACAGATATGTCAGTGTTGGGCTATTCTCCCAAGTAAAAAGACAGCCTCTTTCTTCATCCCAAGTGGATTGATAGGAAGCTGATCTACAGCTCACAAATTCCTGTTGACAAGAAAGATCACCTGGTAAGCCTTGGATTCATCATACAACTGAAATAAGTGAACCTCTATTTAAATCTAAGGAGCCTTCACTGCAGAGTTTATGGGGTGACCATATGACCCTACAAGGACAGCTTTTAAAAAGTAAAATATCAAAGGCTAGAGAGTGAAATAGAAAAGCAAATTAGAACTCCATTAAAACAGGTCCAATTATTTGCGTATAACGTTCTCAGATTTGTCTTTACTGTTGCCCCATTCATATCTCTCTGTGATGCGGTAGCATAGAAGAAGAATCTGATTCAGTGTGGTTATTTAGCCTCCTGGTTCCCAGGCTGTGAGCTGATGCACCCAGGACATTGCAGCCACCTCAAAAGGGTGCCAGGAAACATCGTAAATAGTTGAGGAAAATACAGCAGTTCTTGACATCTGTCAGACACCGTGTGAACTGCTAGCTCGAGGGAGTTCGCAGTTTCACTACTGGAATGCACGGAGTTCTTTCAGTGATGTCACACCTTCACCAAGCTCGGTTTTTGGCAGTTGCTGTACTACAAGCATAAAGCAAGTCCACGTTGAAAAGCAGTGTGCAGCAGGCAGGGAGGGTGGGGGTCTTCAGCCTTGAGCCAAGGTTTGGGAAGTGTAGTGCCCAACAGGCACATGCACCTCATTAGTAAGTATGTGTGACTATTTAACAGTGAAATGGAATAATTTCTCCTTTAGTGTATGTGTGTTATTTTTTCCAAGTACCATTAAGCTGTTGGAACATAAATACTCGTTAAGCTATTTGGGTCTAATTAACAGATAAACAGAACTGTTAGGTATTTCTTTTAGCTGAGGTATACTGTAAAAAAAAAAATTACTGAACCATTATGGACATCGTGAATCAAGAACATTTGAGAACTTCTGAGTTAGTGTGAAAGGTAAATAATCAATCCTCATTAGTCAATAAATGGCAGGAAGGATTTGTTGAGTGTCAACTATACATAATTTCAATGGTAAAGACACACACACACAGTCTCTCAGACCTAACAAGGAATTTTTAGGATGTAGTCTATGCCAGGGCCAGGTGTATGACATGAAATCTTATCAATATCTATGCAAAAACCTAGGAGGAAGGTCATATGGTTCTCATTTTATAAACAATAAGACAGTTTCACAAATAAGATACATGTCCCAAACACACATAAGGGAACCAGCTGGTATTTGACCCAGCTCTGTCTAACTCTGAGGCATATCCAGTCTCCTGTGACAAGTGTAGACTGTTATGACAGCGGTATTAAAATAGCAATGCCCTGTGTTTCAACATAGATACACGAGATGCCATTTTACAGTGTCTGGGACAATCCAAGTGCCAGTGTGTTCCAGACTACCGTTTATATTTTCCGGTGTTGATCATTTTGTGAGCATACTTAATTCTATTATGTGAGCACACATTTTAATTCTTTCTTCTCTCTTTCATTATGTGACTAAATCATTTCATTTCGAAACATTCCATTTGGCAGACAAGGAATGACCCTGTTAATCTTGAACTTTGTCACTTGTACTTAAGTTTAAAAAAGCGCCAAACGATGCCAGTTGTATCGTGGTTACGAGGATGTGTGATAGCGAAGCTTAACCTGCAGCAATTAAATCAAGACAGAGAAGGAGCTTTCTATCCAGACCAACGAGAAAAGGCTATCCTCTTGTTCTTTTTAGGAAACGCCTCAAATAATTCTGTAGAAAATGTGCTTTGCTGGTTTTCGCATGAGGAAACACAGGCCGGGGTGGAAGCTCGGGTGACTCTGAGCTCCCTTCACTGTCCTATATTGGCTGGATTAGAGAGTCCTCAACAGCTTCTCAAAGAAGAGTTTGACTTTGTGGTCTGACATTTGTATAATGGATATTCTGTACACACATTCCCCAGATTTTGTTGATTCAGAGATTACTCCAACGCCATCCTGATAAAGCTCTATTTAATCTGGGTTTACTTAGTCGTTTGTTTAGCGTGCAATGCGGAGAGTTGTTCTGGAGTGTAGGTTGCTACTTGAGCTGAAAAGGCTTTTTGCTGGCATCCCTGCCTGGCGAGATGGGAAGAGGGGGTTTCAGTAGATGGTCAATCGTTGGGTCAGATATCCATCGCCCTAACTCGAAAAGAGCACCCTGAAAGCAGTGTGGCTGACAGCTGCCGGGGTCTGCTTCCTCGGGAAACTCCCTGTCTGGGTTTCTTACCTTTTATTACTAACTTTTTACCCAGTCACTGTACTGGATTTCCCCTTTTTCCTCTCAGAAAATTAGTAAATATGTCATTTCCAATCCACATTTATACCATTCGATCAGATAAGAGCTGTGACGGTCCCACGTGCATATTGGGACATGTATTGTCACTTTGGCCATTGCATGATAAATCAGCTCTGACATACGCAGCGAGCTCAAGGCAGAGTTCCGCGCTCGCCACGTTGAGGGCTTTTGAAAGTGGTAGGTCCACAGTTACTCCTCGGAGCTCTTTCCTAGGAGATACGAGAGAAGGATAAAAAGATGTGTTGGAGAAGGTGCTGCCCTGTCAAGGCCATGTCGTGTGTCTGCTTCAGTGAGGACACCCCCTGCAGATGAAGGGCTACTCTCTGTCCCCTTCAGTAGGGTGTGGACCCCACCCCACACTGCAGAGCTCCTTTACAATAGCACAAAGGGAGTAACTTGCTGAAGGCTTTCTGGAAGCTTCTGGGAATCTCTACCATGATCTCACCTCTCCCTCAGCCTGAAAGCATACCTTGTCCACATCCCCTTTCCCATCCCATCACCTCCTTGAAAACTATTAGGTAGAACCTCTTAACAGCCTTCTAATAGATACACCCATCATGGCAGAGACTTAGCTCTCTTAGCATTAACTAAGGTGGGCAATTATAATTTCACAGGAATACCCCCATAAATAAAATCCAAATCAATAGATGTTCTTGGAGCATTTCACCATCCAGTCCCAAGTGATAATACACACACACACAAACATATATATTGCCTTGTTTTCTGTAGAGTTCTGCCTTCCCTGCTTCTTCGCCTCCATTTCAACCCTGGCAAAACTAAGCGACGTAGAAAGATTTGCTAGCACTATCTACTTCGCTCCTGGAACCTAGAACTAAGGCTATGCCTCTACTAAGCAGAAGGCCTCCTAAGCCTGGAGACCATCCTGAATCCACCCCACACATTCTTTGGGGTCGCCAGAACCCAGTGTGAATCTTCGTCCTGTCCCTAGTACGCATTGAGCCTCTGCTTCTTTGGCCTGTGAAGTGCAGAAAAGACTCCTGGTTCACTGTGCTCTTACATCTAATGAGTTAGCACACATAAAATGCCCAGCACCTGTTAGTTGCTAGGGAATTATAGCTTCCTCTCCTAATCTTTCAGGTTTTTTTGCTACTATTTAAGAGCCCATTTCATTATTTGCATTATTCTAGGATAAGGATAAAAGGAGGTAAGGGTAAAGGGAAACATCAAATTTTTTTTTAACTCAGTATGGCTTTTATCTTTACTTTTCACAGGGTCTCCCAGGCTTTATTGTGGGTCCATACACCCTGCTTGTCCTGTCTTATGACTTTGATGCTTACCAGGAAACTCAAGATACACCCATCATGGCAGAGACTTAGCTCTCTTAGCATTAACAGTGGGCAAGCAGTGTGAATTTTCTAAGTTCTTCCCTTTCATTTAAGCTTTATCTTTTCAATGAAATTATAATTTCACAAGAACACCCCCATAAATAAAATCCAAATCCTTCAATTCAGCCTCAGAAGTATGTCTGAAGTCACAGGGCATCTATCCAGTGGATGTGGAATACAGAAGCAAAGGGCTCATCCTTGAGCATGGGTGAATCAGAGTGATGGGAACGTCTGTCCTCACCCCCAGAATAGACCGTTTTAGTCTCTAGGCCTGACACCACGATCACAGATTCATGCCTTCCTTGGCATATTCATCTAGGAGTCATTCTCCCTTCTTCTCCAAGAGAAAGATTTGTAGCAACTGTTTCACTTGCTGTAAGTGAAGTGGAGATTTATGTGCTACCTTCCAATTACTCATTCACCCCACAGACAGAGATCTTCAGATGTCATTTTGGAGATAATGAGCGCAGGGGCCTGATATATAATCAAGTTAGGGCTGAACGGGAGTGAAGCTTGTAAAACTGTGGGTAGACCTGCTTATCAGCAGATGAATGGAGTAGGCGAAACATGGCTTTTGGTCGCCTCTTCTGGGGCTTTCCCTCCACTTTTATGACTCTCTCTCCACTCTGCAGCCCTCTGTCCCAAGTGACAGTGCTCTCCTTGTTCCTACCACTGCCCATTAAACAACATGCAGGCGCATGCACGCGCACACACACACACACACACACACACACAGGTGACCAGCTCCTGAAGCTGCCTGTTCTAGAATGTGCCCTGGCTTTTAATTATTTTTGTAATCACTTTTCAACCTTAGGGTGATAATCTAGCCTTACCTCGCTTTCTCTGACCAGCTAGCCCAGGAGAAAGAGAAGCTGCATTATTGAGCACTGCCCAAGGGTCAGGACCCACAAAGTATCCTCTTCCTGTTTCTTTCTTTATTCCCCACCGGTAGAATATTATTATTCCCTTTTATCAATGATGAAGCTGAGCCTCTTAGAGGTGAAGTGACTTGCCCAAGCTCACAGTGCTAGGAAATGACAGCTCTTGGATTCCATCTCAAGTCTGTATAATCCCAGCCCTAAATTCCCTTGGCTATGCAACCAAAATAAAAGACTTGCTAAATTCTCTAGAGTCTTGCTAATTAAATAGACTTAATGGGTTGCCTCTCAGAATAATTTAAAATTAAAAGAGTATTTCTGGACTTAAAGTGTCTTAAGGATTTTCAATGGTGAAATGTTAGGCATAGGTAGATTGGAGAGGGAAATATTTCAGGGTTGAGGTCCCCTGCTCACTTCACATATGGTGGCCTACTACATAGGGTCACTACAAAAGTTGTGAGATAGATTTCTAAGAAACACAGTGGACAGCTTCCTGATTCACCTGTGCAAGTTTCAACTTGCCCAGCTAATAGGTGTTGCTGGGAAGGCATCATTTGTTTCCATCCACACAGATTTTACATTTCTCAATTTTTGTATATCTCCAACCTTTCATAAAGACTCACTTAATGTCTAAAAGCAGGCATATCACTACGACTTGCTGTGTGGGTATAAGAGAAATATCTGCCTGAAAAATGGATGCTTTTAAAGAGTGTAATGGAAGAAATGGAAAATTTAGAAACGTAGTCTATATCCCAGGGGGTGACATCAGTCCTTCTTCACATGTGGGGAGTTGTCTTAGTGTGTCAGCTTTCCATTGATTGGTATCAGCCATGCCTGAGATGCATCAGCTTTGAGTACTGGTAAAAGAAAAGAGGTTTGGGCAGACCAACGTGGAGTGTGACCATCTGGGAGGCAGATATGAAAATGGCCTTGCCAGGTCACCATCTTGTGGGGCTCAGACACCACCATGGGTCAAAGAGCTTCCAGGATGAATGGGCCTTCCTCACACACTTGCCTGATGAATAGAGACAGGCGCCATAATCCTGTGCTGGTAACTCCAGAGACTGCTCAGAAACACAACACGGACCCGGATGATGATTTTAACAGGGAATTAGATAACACTTTACAGACAGAATTAAAACATGTGCTCTTAGAAGACCGCCATTGAAAAAGGTCAGAATTACCAGGGTTGGCTTTTTCCTAATTAAAAAAATTAAATCACCTACTTTTTTTTTTTTTTTTTTTTCAGTTTTTGGCCAGGGCTGGATATGAACCCACCACCTCCGGCATATGGGGCCGGTGCCCTAATCCTTTGAGCCACAGGCACCACCCTCACCTACTTATTTTTAAGGATGAGATTTAAGCACTGGCCCTCACCAAATGTACAAATCAAGCAGTTAAACCTTACAAAAAGAGACCAAAGAGGGAAAAAAGTGAACAGCCCTAGCTTATAATAGCCACATGTTAATTGTTTCTCAGGGAAATCACCAAGAGAGAAACGGACTGTACTTGACCATGCGTGTTGTATGGACAAACCTCTGAAACAGGCGCTGGTGCCTGTAAAGATTGATTTCCAGCTGCTGACTTTGCCGTGAATGACAGAGTTTATTTTATTTTTTAAAGAAGCCTCAGCCTGAGGAAATACTCTACTCCCACTAGATGCAGCGCTATTGAAAGAGCCGTTCTGGGGTGGGGGTAGGGGGTGGAAGCAGGAGAAGTATATTTTCTAAGATTTTCCGATACTAAAACCCATTTACGACTGTTGAGAAAAATCTCTCTGACGGAGGATTTAGCTCTCACTAATCCTTAAGTGACTTGTTTTGACAGAGCCTTTATAGGAGATTTTCTCAGTAACTTTGGTTTGCTCTAAAGGAGCAATTACTGATGTGTCCTCCAGCGCCTTCTTTTTCTATTTTTTTTTCTTTTTTTAATGTATGCCAATTAATGAACTTCATGTATGTTCCAAAATAGCAAGTGAATCCAATCAGAACTGTTTACTGTAAAAATTCAGGAACCTTTGGATTTTCTTGGATCTTCCGTTCCCTTTCTTGCCTCCGGGTATCAAGGACCTGGATTTCATTTCGTGTGTCATGTGGGCCTCTCAGCAGATTCTTCAACTTGAGCTTGTAGCAATGGAGCCCTACTTTCTATTTACACTGCACTTTCTCTCCATAAAGACATTTTCTACTGCTGGAGGGACGAGCATGGGGACCCGGGTTTTTAAGCCTTCTGGTGTTTGCTTTTGCTCACATAGGCATTATCCTTGTAGAGGTGGCGATAGCAGCTGGAGTACACGGCTGGCCTCCCCGTGAAAGGGGCTGCTGGATGCTGTAATGACAAGGGGGCCCTCACATCTGTGTGGTTTGATTTCCTGCCCCGCCTGCTGTGCCTATGAAGGGATTTTTAAATTCCACTTCACATCTTATCTTTCTCATTTTAATTAAGCCCCCACTAGCAGGGGCATGAAGGTGTCTCTCCAGCCCACAGGTCATCAGAGTGTGGTCCCCAGACCAACAGCATCAGCACCACCTGCGAACTTTCTAGAAATGCAAATTCTCAGGCCTCGCCCCAGCCCTGCTGAATCAGAAAGCCTAGGAAGGGCCCTGCAGTCTGTCGGCGCAGGCTGGCCAGGTGATGCTGATACGTGCTCCCATGGGAGAAGCACTGTTTTCTGGTCCCTCGGCCGGCCTCCACGAAGACTATGAAGGACCTCCAAAATAACCACCACCTGCTCCCTCAAAAATCCCCAGATTTGCGACTCCGTGCCCAATTCTGGTTTGTGACTCCGAAAGCCTCATCTGCACAGTTAGATTTCTGCTCCTAATTTATGACTGTGTTCACTATTTTTTTTTTTTCCCTCTTACTGTCAGTAAACCGTGCCAGTTACAGGATTGTCGTTAGGGTGTGGCGGGAGAGATTTATGACTTTTCACGAAAGTGTACAGAACTCTAGACAAGCATTAACATATTGCGTTTTAAATTATTCTTGAGACTTTTTTGAAAGCCGCCTGCTTTAATCCTCTTGTCAGAGAGCTGCCCGGTTAAAAAATGATCGCTGAAGCTGCTTTGCCAGCTTCACCTAGAAAATCAGCCGTGAGGACTTCACGGGAAGGACTGTGACTTCAAGCCTGCGTTGCCAGCCCAGAGCGTTGCCCTGGCGTGGGTTCTGAGGACAAGCTGTCCTGGAGGCCTTTGGGGGTGCCAGGGGTCATCCCGCAGGCACTTCAGTGCACGAAATGGCAGCCCGACCATGGTGGCAGCAGCTACTGTGACTGGGAAGATGAAGGGACCGAGCCTGGGGACCCCGGAGAGCTACATTTGGGGTCCATTTAACTCTCTTGTCACAAATCGCATGACCTTGGGTGGGTCTGTGAGATTCCTGACTTTTAGTTGCCTCATTTATAAAAGAAAGGAGGTTATACCAGGCGACCTCTGAAGATCCTTTCAGCTTTAAAATTTGTGATTCGGGGATTCCTTTCCCTGTCTGATTTCCTGCACCATCTTTCCCCTTATACCCAGGAGCAGTCAAATTGATCGATCTCCCCAGAGGCTCTGTCACCCACTTCTTAGTTTGTGTCCCCTACACCCCACCCCAACCCCCCAGAAGCTTCTTTCTTAAAGGACTTGGAGCGAAAAATGACAGATAAAAAGGCAGCTCTCTTTTTAGCTGCTTGGAAATTCAACTGCAAAGCGGCTATTTTGAGTTCTTATGGAAGTGTAAGGTGGGTACCCAAAGCTGGTAAGAGCCTGGGGCCAGTGGGGAAGGGTGTATGTGCGTGGGGGGATCGATCTGTCCAGAAACCCGAAATGTTTAATACCCTCTTTCCTCAGAAAATCAGGGCTCCCAGCCTAATCCCATTCCCTCTTGCCTTGTCCTCTGAAGAAACAGAGCTGCCGAAAACATGTGGAGGTGAGACAAAGGACATGGCTGCTAATTGCTGTGGAGCATCCTGGGATAGGGGGTTTAGGGAATGTCCTATCATCAGCTCGCACTTGCCTCCAGTTCTGGGAATTCTCACGTCTTCGGTTAGAGCCGTGTCCTTGGGTAACCTGGTGAAGCAGGTCACTTGATGTGGAAGCACAAAACGGGAGACACCCTGGTGATTCTCTTCAGCCTGGTTTGCTGAACTGAAGTTTAAAGGTTAGATGACCCTTTTGCAAGCTCAGGCTATGTTGGGAGAATTCTTCTTTAATCCCAAACTCTCCCAGGAGCAAGGGGCAACAGCGGGAGAGGGTGGGCAGGCACATGTCTCATGTTTCTCTCCATTTAGTGGCTCAGGTAAGGGCATGACAGAATCCTTTGCAGTTCCAGCTAAATTTATACGACGGTAACGTGACAACTTCTTGTCAGGCTGGGAGTGTGCCAGCTTTCCTTCCTTCTTCCCTTGTAACCTCCTGAAACTGGAACCCACTGGAAAATTCCTTTCGCAGGAAGACCAGGAAAGTTTATCTAACGTAACAATTCTAAGTATATTTCTTTCTCAGGAAAGCGTCAGCTTCCAGAGTGAGGGGAGTGGAAAGTGAAGTTGGCAAAGGTGGCTTCAGTTTCCTCTGCTTTTCCTCCCTGACCCAGAGTCATGTGCATCCGTCTTGATGACGTATTTGTGATGTCAGGAGAGTCAGCTCTGAAGTCTTTGTTTTAATTTGAATCACAGGCCCTGGTGGTGCCCACAGCACTAACAAGAGAAAAATATAAAGACAGAATTTCAGAGGATTGGGCAGGAGAAAACATCATAAAATGTGGGGCCTCAGGGAGGGGGGTGTCCAAGCAAAATTGCGAAAACCCAAAGTTTGTCTTCACAGGCTCCATCGCCATGCGATTACCCTCCTATCCTGGAAAAAGCTAATAATACATGAAGAGTTTCAATATTCCAGATACAGAACCTTGGGAATCTTATTTAAAAGCAGCTCTTGATTAGGAAGCACAAGGCCTGAAATTCCTGTCCTGAATTTATTGTCAGCCAGCCTTTTAACACGGGGCAGGATTGGTCTCATCTTTCCACCTCAGTTTCCTCATCTGTCTAATGAGGATGTTGGCCTGGATGAGAAATGGCCAAATTATGACCCACACTGTTAAGTGTCAGGCATCTTGAACTGACTGTAACCTTCTTTCCAAGAGATTCTGGATGTGGTCTCAGACTCGTTGTCAACACAGAGCCCCAGACAGCCATGACCCTTTCACGGAAACTCCTGTGCCATTTTCACTTAGGAGGAAGCTTGAGAATTGGCAAGATAGCATTGGAGCACACTGACCCCACCTGAAGGTTTGAGAAGCAAGGAAGGTGTCCCGGAGGTAAAGCTCAATCTCAGAAAATGAGGGACATTTGTAGGAGAGGGGACAGAGGATTTTCTAGGCACAGAGAATAGGAAGAACAAAAGCAAGGAGCTAGAAAGCAGCGTGGAGAGTAGGCTGCACTTTGGTTTGACAGCGTCAAGGTATGGCACGGAGAGCAGCGGGACAGGAGGCTGGAAGGGCAGGCAGAGGCCCAACCAGGGATGGTCCTGGAGGCCAACTTCGGAGGTGTGGTTCCCCGGAGTCCTTCACGCCCTGCCTTGCCTCCTGCCTGCTGGCTGATGGTTTCTGAGTCTGTCCCTTCCCTATTGTTCCTCATTTCACTCTGACCCCCTGGGCTAACACTGTTGCCCTCTGTACCGCCATCTGTGTGCCCTGCCAGGTGCTGTCCCCTAACCTGCTGTTCTGCCTGGATCCTGGTCTCCTTCTCCAAGCTCAGGGCAGCTCCCAGCTAGTTTTCCTGCTTCCTGTGTACCTCTGGTCCTTCATGCCCCCCCATCCTCTCCCATGGCGCGCATGCACACACGTGCTCACGGACACACACGTGCACACCCGTGTGTGCCTACACACACCCCCCTCAGATCTGAAGCTTACATCAAGGATGACTGGGAAATATTACATAATCAGTTTCCTTCAGATAAAGTTTGGGCCAGTTAGAAAAAGAAAAATGGGCTCATTTGCACTATCATATTGGCTCACACATGGTAGAGGGTCTTTTTGAGGCTCTAATGGGCAGGCAGCTGATTCTCACAGCAGAATTCTGGCTCCTTGATCTTCCTGAGACATCTCCCCCCTGTTTTGAACATTAGCTGTGGTGTGGGTCCTTCCCACGGAGAACTGTGGATCCTATTCAACAGCCTCCTTGTGATTTGGACATGAACAGGGAGCTTTCTCTGTCTACTTAATTCCCTTTGAAAGCTTTCTCGTCCCACTATTGGGCACTTCAGAGAGAGCACTGCATTAATATCTCCTGCTCTGGTTTCAACTTGGTATGGTTTTGTGATCTTAAAATAGATGGAATTACCACGGCAAGCATTGTTCTGCCTTGAACTTAAAGTCTCAAGAGCAAGTACTTCTAAAAAAGTTAATCCTTTCTTATTTGCAAGGATTCTGGACTGTAGTTTACAAAGAAATATGCTAAATTATTTATAATCCAGGATTACTGCAATGCCAAAGATTTTCTTGCATAACATCCCAGCATCACTAAAATGGCACAAAAGGAACAGCCCTCGGCCACACCTTATCCCCGCCACTCTCTGCATTTTCTGTGAAGGGACCCGGAGCATGGTAAGGGTGGCTGATGATCTGACCACAGAACCCACATTCTCCTCTGTAGCAGCCACCATCCAGGGCTCATGTGCTCACCACTCTGCCACCAGGGCATCCAGGGCAAAAGGAAACTGAGATGGTGTGGACACACTGTCTCCCAAGCCTGCAATGTCTTTCTTATTTAAGATTTCTGTAGCCAGCCTTCTTCTGAGAGGAGTTGGCACGGTCCATAGTTAAATACTGGCATTAAATGGGACATTTTAGAAATATGCAGCATTTCAGACTCACTCCACTGTTAGCACTAAGAACTCTCACTGAGCTCTCAATTCTCCCCAATGTAAAATTAAGGGGGTCAGAATAACTGATCATGACGGTGCCTTTAGCTCCAACATCAGATGACTTTAAACAGGTGCTAACATAATGCAGGGACTCAGAGGTATGTGGCATAGACAACTGGAAAAGAGACAATGACCTCTAAAGTACTTATTGTGGAAAGATGGAGCTGGAGAATCCTAATAGGGCTGTAAGGAACCTTCTAGAGTATATGCATATATGTACAATACATTTTCCCCTATTTTCAAAATTGAGAAATGACTTGGCGCTGTTTGGTAATCTCTTACTCTTCCTAAGTCATTTGCAGGTTTCAGAAGTAATCTTCTTATATTTTTCAAGGTATTTTTATGTCTGCCGCCGTCCAAAAGGATTGTTCTGATTTACACTTCCAGCAGTGGCGTTCGTCAGTTTCTGCGTTTGTGATCATACATAGAAATTTAACTCTGGTATAAATTTAACTCTGATAATGAGCAAAGGTGAAGGAGGAAAGGGAAAACTGTGTTTTTCTGGTTTTGGTCTGTTGCCCTTCAACATTTTAACTCAGAGGATTTTGTCTGCCTTCAGGGCAGCCGGATCTCAACTCCAGGGGGGCAGCCCCTCCCAAGCATGGTGCCCGAGCTCCCATTTTCGTTGGACATGAGGCTTCTCTCCAACTCTCCAACCTTTGCCTTAATGCAAATGTACATTTTGTCCCCCACCCCCAAACCTAAGGGTGTCCCAGGACTCACTCACAAGTCTGCAAGGCAGTGAAGCCTGATTCACCCGGGTCCTGAGTGTCAGAGGCCTAACGTATTGTCTGGCCCGGTGAATTGCAGAAGCATGGATTCCTTTCCCTCCCTCTCTCCCATCCCTGTCTTTCTCTCCAAGCACCAGCTTCCTCCTCTGCAAAAGGAAGATTCCTGAAATGATCAGTCATTGAAAAAACATGTAGTGAATCCCCTTCTCGGTGCCAGGAGCAGGGCCGGGTTCCTGCCGTCCAGTCCACCAGAGTCCAGTCGGACACAGGTGAGGTTGGAGCAGGGTTCAACACAGGGGCTTGTGGGACACAGGAGGCCAACCTGACCCTGAGCATGGGGGTTTGAGGGTGGCAGGGAAGGATCAGGAGAGGAACATCTGAGATGACCCTCTCTTCCTAAGGCATCCCTTACAGCATGAGCATCTCCCAGGTCCCAGGGACTTTCTGTACATTAAGGACCCATTTTCTTTCTGCAGTGAAGCCTCATCATGCCCTACCCCCCCATCTTGTCTCCCCCATCCCCTCAGGGCAGGAAGCCCTGCCACCCTAGGAAGAGCCCCTAGAGAAGCAGAGGGGACAGACAGCTTTTCTCTCTGTGGCTCCCTCTGAGAAGCATCTGCCTGAAATCTAAGAGGGAAAGAGAATCTTGATGAGAGCCAGAAGGGCAGGGCTGAAACAGCCATGGAGTGACAGACGTCATCAGCCACACTGCGCCCAGACGCCAGCGTGGGGGCCACTCAGCTGCTGGTGCCGTGTGGTTTGGATTCAGTTTTAGTTAGATGAGGAAAAATGACCATTAGGTGCTTTACTCTAAGCAGATTGCCGATGCCAACGTGAGAGGGTACGTGCGTGTGTATGCCCGTGTGTGTGTGTGTGGACATAGGTGGTCATTCTCTCCCTGCCTGTCCTCATTTCCACCTGGTATAACTCTTCCGTGACACTCCCCCACACTGAAAGGACGTGCTAGGAAACCCCTTTCTGGGGACCTGCTGCCATGGCTCCCTGGAGGTGGGGGGCTCAGACCTAACAAGCGTGGGGCCGCCAGCAGGGCCCTGAAACGATCACCTGGAGTTGGTGGGGCAAGAGGTGGCAGCAGCAACAACAGGAAGCCCTTGCTCAGACGAGAGCTGTGAGTCAAGCCCGTGAGACAGAGCCTGCGGTGGGTGTGTGAGGTCAGGCCTGGTTACCAGGTGAGGGCTGGGGAGCGGGGCCCGGGCTGGAGAGAGGTATTCCTGGACCATTTCCCATAAGCCAGGCTGGGCTATCTAGGGCTACCTTTCATTGGCTAAATAGAGCTAAGTTTTAGTTTTTCTTCATGTTCTCATGGGCCTTCTGCTTTTTAGAGACCCATGATTGGGCCATGTGGAGTGTTAGACTGTGTGTGAAGTAAGAAGTGACAGAATGTGGTTGTTCTAGGATGGAACAAAATACCATTGCTGGAACCCTGACATCATCTCCCACTTGTTACTGCAGCCAGAGGCTGGCAAGGTCATGGTGTGGTGTTTGCAGGAACATAGCCCCACAGCCTGGATTAGTCTTGTGCAACAACTAACCTTTTATGTTAATGCTGTCCTGTGTCAAAAAGAGGGGGCTATTTTTAAAAACCCCCTTCCCTACCCTCTGCCCATCCAAATGCCAAATAACCACAAATGCATAACCTTGACCATGCATGAAAAGATGCTTTTTCTTCTCCTTTCATACCCCTCTTCCTTCCTGTTTCCTTTTCTTTCTTCCAGTCTATAAAACACTTTGGTTTGAAGAACTTGGGTTTAATCCTGGTCAGGGTCTTCGATAATTGCGAGACTTCTCAAATCCCTGTAAAAACCCAATTTGGCTCCTTTTTATCATGAACCAGTCGTGTACCCCAGTGACAGCATGACAGTCAGAGGGGGAACAAGAGTGTGCCTTCATGGCTGGCCAAATAGCTGGATCCCTCAGGCCATGAAAGGTTGCAAATCTCATATGCTTTGCATCTCTGTTAAAAGATCATAGATGTCAGAAAGGCACTTGAAACTTTTTTTCCCCTAATTCCAGCTCTCTCACTCTTTCTGTCTCTCAGCTCTGGCAAAGGGAGGTATCTTGCTGACAAAGAAGCCAGCTTCCTTCTGACCTGTCTTGGTTTTCATTTATGATAACCTGCAGAAGAGCAAATTACTTCCAGAAGCAATAAAAACTATCAAGGAAGACGATCTCGTAGCCCAAGAGCATGAGAGAGATAGTCACAGATCGTGTTGTTCTAGCGAGCTGTTAGGTTTAAATGTGGTAACTCTGAGTCTTGTCTGTTCTTTGCAAATGGTAGGGATTTAGAAGGTTTTCGTTGTCTTCCAAGTCTATGCCACAGACACTTAGCAGATGTGCCAAGCCATTTCACAGAGCGACCCAGTTGTCTAGGAAGAAGTTGTAACTATAAAATACACTCATTGCAAAACTTGGATAAGGACACAATAATTTTAGTGATGTCTTAAGTCGTTCTTTAAGAGTTTTAATCCTTTCATCATCCTTACAATTGTTTGTGCAAGAAAAGTTGCTTTTTTCATTACTGAGACCCACCTCAGATGGAGATCAAAGCTGCTGATTTTGACTTAGCAAATGGGTTGAAATATTTTGCAGGAGGAATTGAAATCCACGGTTGTCACTGGGTGGCCCTTGGCAGGCCGACCCTGTAAGGAGTTTAACATAGCAAGTGTACGGAAAGGTTCCATAGAAACCACCCAGGCATGGAATTTGGGCCTTTCATGTGGGATATTTCTGCACTTGGTTGTAGGCAAAAGAATGTTGCAGTATATAGCCTTAGAAACTTAACTCCTGCCTCAGCCCTCATAAACTGTGGGACCGAGAGATACAACAATATATATTAATACAAAAGGGCCTTCACCTCTCACCTTTTTCCAGTTACTTACTGAAATTCTGAATTAGAAGTTTCTCATTCTGTTTGTCATCATGTCAATTCTCAGCGTCCCTCTGTGTCCTTTTTTTTAATGTCCATATTATGGTTACTTAGATGTTCTGCCTCCTATTAGACCATGTTGTCTGATCTGACTGGGGAAATGTGATCTCCGTAGAGTGGGACATTATGAAAGTTTTGAAATACACAAATCAAGAAACGTAAAATCCCCATGAATGGAAACAAATGAAGCCCTCCCAGAAACACCGATAAGCTGAACAAGTTGAAACTTGCACGGGTGAATCAGAAAGGATGCTGTTGACTGCTACTCGGAAGTGAAATAATGGACCACAACACGGTCTGTCTCAGAACGTTCAGAGTATAACAAGTTCCTGTCTCTCTTTCGGATACCAGATGGGTTTTTTTTAAAGATGGCCTCTATTTGCTGGAGCTCCATGGGTCAGTCTTGTTGAAATACAGTGATTCTCTGGGAAAAGTCAGAGTGACCAGGGAATGAAGCAGCAGCAGAACTAGCTGAGATTTGGAAACTGGGAGGCAGAGTAGGCGTGACGGCGTGGGGAGCACAACTGTGCATGGCGCTGCGTGTGAACCCCGTGCTCTCTCAAATGACATTCCCAGCCACTCCATCAAGTAGATGTGACTATCCTTGCTTTATAGGGGAGAAAGTTGAGGCTCAGTGAGGTTAATAATTTCCCTGAGTTATAGATGACTGGGCAAGTGACAATGCTAAGATTTGAGCCAAAATAGACAGCATTTGATCGCATTTCATTGCATTCCATGAAGAGTACCGTGTTTTATCTCTTATGTCATTCCCATATATATGTGGATGTGTATTTGTGGATTTCTGAGGCAAACCCAATATGGAAAATGGACAGACCCCTATCACCCTCTTGCCTGGACAGGACTATGGATTGTTGTATAACATGCTACTCCGAAACATTGTGAAAAAAATCACAACCATTTTATTGTATCTCACAACTATTTTGTGGGTCAGAAATGCAGGCAAGACTAGGTCAGTCAATTCTTCTGTTGTACATGACATCAATTAGAGTCACTGTCTGGTATTCAGCTGCATCCAGCCTGGTCTGAAGGGTCCAAGATGGCATTACTCATGTGTCTGGTAACTTAGCAGAGACAGCTGGAAATCTCGGGTTCAACTGCCCCCACCATGGTTCTCACACAGAGTACTTGGACTTTAAGAAGTTCAGAGCTCTAAGAAAGTGTGGCAGAAACTACCAGTCTTCTAAAGGGCTGAGCACACTTGCATAGCATCACTTCTGCTGGATTGCATTTGTCAAACATTACAGGACAGCGCAGGTTTTGAGGACAGAGAAATCGACCCCACTTCTCACTGGATTGTGAAAAGTGTACAACCATCTTTGATCTATATGCTCTTTTCCATAGAATCAAATAAAAAGTCTGCACCATAAGATAAGAACTGCCATGGGCCAAACTATGAAGGAGACAGCATTTGGTCTTGTGGCCTGTTACTGCCTTTAGTGCCTCCCACCGACCTCTCACCTTCAGACTCTCGGTCATCACTTCCTGTGTCTCTAATTGGAGGATGAAAGGATTTTTCTCTTGCTATGCTAAAGAAATGGGTTACTTCTCAAAATTTGAGGGAGACAAAGAAAGCAAGAGAGAATGACCTTAGAGCAAAGGGGCTTTGCTCCAGACCAAATAAACTCCAGACAACGCCAGTGACTACCAAAGCTACCCCATGACAGGTACTGCTGGGCCTGTCCTGTTTTATAGACTGTCAACATCCTCCCTGTCTCTCTCCCTCTCTCGCTCTTTCTTTTTTCACTCTGATTCTTTTATTCTCTCTCCATACACACATGTGGATTTATGTTTTTAGATGTGTTTATTTCTTCAGTCACCTCGCCCAGATGACCACAAGCAGTATAATATCCCCCAGCTTTTATTTCTACCTGGGTGACATAAGGATCTAGCCATTCCAGGAAAGGGGCAGATGGCTTCTTCTTTTTTTTTTTTTTTTCAGGGTTACAGTCCCAAAGAGGCATTTGTGAAAAGGAAAAAAAAAAAAGTTCTACAAAGGCTGTGGGAATCATGTTCCTGGGTCTGGGTTAACGTTGGTCTTTTTAGGTTGTTCCAGAAGCTCGCCTCTCATGTCTGTGCCATTTTCTTCTCTCCTCTCACTCTTTCTCTCTGTCTCTCTCTCTCAGATACCTTTTTTCTGTTCTATTTTAAGCACCATAGCACAGCTCTTTTATTTCATTTGTCAGCCACACACGCAATCCGGTTGAAAAGCACTCCTAACCTTCACCACCATCACAATGCCCCTGATACCGTGGGGTCCACCTGAGCTTTGACCACACGAATCTGTTGACTTGTGGCTTCTCCATTGTTTTAGCTCTTGGTGTTGCCTGTGGGAGAAAAGCTCAAATGAGCGAAGAATGCTGAAAGAGGAAACCAGTCATGACAAAGGACCGTGGCCTGTCCCATGGGCTCTATCTAACCTCCACATTTTGAATCCATGATCGCCTGATCGTTGTATCCCTCATCATGGAATGGGCTGCCCAAGTACTGAACGTCCTTTCATCTGATATTTTGTACTTAATTCTTTTTTTTCCTCTTCCTTGCTTAAAGTCTATGTTCTTGTACTTTTCCCAACAACAAAGTCATCTATTTCCTGTTTGTAAAAGTAACACATGCTCATTGGAAAATCTCTGAAATATAAACATAGAAAAATAAAAAGATACCAGTTATCTGTAATAATATCACTTCTTGATAATCATGTCCACTCAACAATAATTATTACAAACCTACTTTACGAACTGCTTTGGATACCAGGGATGCAAAATGGATTGTAAATGCAAAATTCCTGGCCTTAAGGACTTTAGTTTAAAGAGGAGACCAACACTGAAATAATGAAAAACATGATTTTTAACAGATGCATACTATTCCATCATTTGCATATATTTGGGGTCAAATGAATATTTTTTAATATATTTAAAGAAGTTTATTAAGACAGACTTCAATTTATTAAATTAATCACATTGTTAAATATTTAGATTATTTCTGGTGTTTTATTGTTATAAATAATAATTCACTTAGCATTTCTTTGTTGTTGTTGCAGTTTGGCCAGGGCCGTATTTGAACCTGCCACCCTTGATATGTGGGTGCCCTACTCACTGAGCCACAGGCACCTCCCCACTTAGCATTTTTTATATCAATCTTTGACATATTTTTTTTCCTTTGGGATAAGTTTCTTAAAGGGTGATTACCAGGTCAACAACAACATTTCTTAAGGTTCTGAATATATGTTGTTAATGTTCTGGAAAAGACAATATTTGTACCCCTTATCTGTCACTCTGTAATACTGGGCTCGCCTTGTTCTTACTGGTCATCAATATCAGTCAAGCTAAATTCTACTGCATTTTATGTATTGTTTTCAAAATGAAAAGAGTTCTTTACTTGCTTGCTGTAAAAGCAGAACAAAAATAACAAGCCAAATAAATCCAGGCTGGACATACAAGAACAAGGGAGAAAAATCAGTACAATCCTATGATCAGCTATAATCACAGATTACATTTACATGTGTTATCTTTCCAGACTCTTTTTTTCTTTCTTTTCTTTTTTTTTGGTAGTTAAGGTTCATCTGAAGAATAAGAAATTTTAGAATACACATACAATAGACTGGGCACAGTGGCTCATGCCAGTAATCCCAGCACTTTGGAAGACTGAGGTGAGAGTTCAGTTCAAGGAATTCAAGTCCAGCCTGGGCAACATAGTTAGGCCCTGGCACCACAAAAAATTTAAAAGGAAAAAGTAGTCAGGCAGGGGGGTGTATGCTATAGTACCAGCTACTCAGGAGGCTGAGGCAGGAGAATCGCATGAGCCCTGGAGTTGGAGGGTTGCATGATTGTGCCACTGCCTTCCAGCATAGGCAACAAGCAAGACACTGTCTTGGAACAAAACAAAAATGAATAAACTTGCTATAGAAAAAAAAAAAAAACATGTAGACCCAGCTAACCTGGGTGTCATGCTTAGCTCTCTGCCATTACCTAGCTGCCATCATGTTTCCTCCCTAGGCTTTGGCCTACTCAAATTTTACCACCGTGTTTCATTTAAGCCAGCGCTTCTCAGCCTCAGGACTACAGACATTTTGGCCCAGATAATTCTTTGTTGTAAGGGATTGTCTTATGCATTATGTGATGTTTAGGAGCAGCGTCCACGAGGTCAGCAGTATGCCCCCACCCCCTGTCATAATAATAAAAAATGTATTCAAACATTACCAAATGTACCATGGGGAACAAAATTGCCCCTGATCAAGAAGTCTGTTTTAGCCTGAAAAATACTATAATTCCATGTCTAGGGAATTTTAGTAGTTGCTACAAAACAAGACTTTGGGTGTTCGCCAGCATGCTTTGTAGTTGGAGACATAAGAGATGGTAGATTTGGGAAGAGCAGGGCTAATCAAAGAGGAGGCAGCACTGGGGGTCAGTGCCAGACAGCTGGGGGACAGCTCTGGAACACGTGCACAGGAAGACAATGGTCCAAACCACTGCTACTTGTCAGCTGTGCATTCTTGGTCAGTGGGTAGGAAAACACATTTCTTTTGGAGCAGTTATATTGTAAGCCAACAAGGTGATGAATTATTGAATGGGTTCTTTTTATATAAACATATTTATCATCTTTCTTTTTTATCAGACCTGTAGTGAACAAGGGGAAGCAGAAAAAAAGAAACATTTTGCAAAGAGCCTAAAATGTTCATTCTCTTGGGGGAACGGCCTCCTGGTTTGAGGGGTTATTTCCTCCTTGAGTGGTCTCTCTGCTTCAAGGACACATTTTAATGCAACCATTGTTCAGACAAAGAGTCAGTCACCCTGTTTTCTAACACTTTCTGTTTTACTCTCTTTTTTTGGTGGGCAGGATAGTGGCGGTGGTAAAAGAAAGCCTAGAAGTTTATTACAAATGAGATGACAGTAGCAGACTGACCGCTTTGGGTTTTGAAATGTGCTTTGGGCCTCAGCTGTAATGGTCAGCCTAGGAGTTTAAGCTGTATCCTGATTTGCTAAGTAATGGTGTTGAGCCTTACTGAAGGTTAAAATTGTGTTTCACCCAATGGGTGGGGTTGAGGACTTCAGGAGAATAGAGTATGTTGGGAAAACCCCTGGGAGCAACCCTGGGGCACCACTGGGAGCCAGCAGGTCTGGTCAGATGAGTCTGCCTGGGCACCCCCTGGGCTGGTGAGGGGCCTCGCCTAGGGCTGTTTCCAGGTTGAGAAAGCGGGGGTGGGAGGTTGCAGCTGGGAGGCCATGGGAGGGCAAGGTCCCAGAGAGGCAAGTGCAGCCCCAAATAAAAGGCCAGGCTGACAACAGTGAAGATACAACTGGGGTGTCTGAAGGTCATGATGAAGTTAACAGAAAGAGATGTGGGAAAGACATAGCTCTGTCCTAATTAATGTTTGTTTTTATAGATCAGCATTTGCCAAAAGGTTGAGAAGCCCTCAGGGAGTCTACAGAAGATGACTTAGGGTTAAAAGGGGGTTAAAAAGGGGGGTAGGAGATACAGGCTGAGGAGTTACATGAATAGGCAGAGTTTGCGTGAGTGGCAGAATTTGATTTTGAAGATCAGCTCTTGCCTCACTTTGAAAGAAAGAAATACCCTAAGAACAAGAAAAGAAAGTTAAATCTATTGGTAAGTTTTTGAATTTCTGGTTTTCTTAAAGTAGACATTAAATTTAATCTTTTTGGCCAGGTGCAGTGGCTCATGCCTATAATCTTAGCATTCTGGGAGGCTGAAGTGGACGAATCACCTGAGCTCAGGAGTTCAAGACCAGCCTGAGCAAGAGTAAGACCCTGTCTCTCCTAAAAAAAAAAAACCTAGAAAAACGAGCTGGGCATAGTCTGGGTGACTTTAGTCCCAACTACTCAGGAGGCTGAGGCAAGAGAATGGCTTGAGCCCAAGAGTTTGAGGTTGCTATGAGCTATAACTCCACAGCACTCTACCCAGAGTGATAGAGTGAGACTCTGTCTCAAAAAATAATAATAAAATGAAATAAAATAAATAATAAATTTAATCTTTTTTGTCCCATAATTTCAGTACCTATAAAAATCAGGCCATTGTCCATTATGCGAGGGTCATACCTAATCTCCTTCCTCAGGGGCTGTGAACTGGCCTGCAATGAATTCAGAAACTAATGGTGTTAAAAATAGAATCAAATGAAGTTGTTGAAAGTCAATGATTTCTGACCTACAAAAAAATGGCAGTAGGTTTCACCTACTAGAAATTATTGTTTAGAAATTAGGACTAATGGTAAGGCAGGGTGAAGATTCTGATGCCAAACCAGTGCTGGGGAGAAGTGAGAGTGGGGAGTAGAAATACCCAGACTTACAGACAGGCAGGGTTGCTCGCAGTTGAACCGTAAACGTTCTTGGAGACTAAGAGCCGAGTTAAACATGCGAAGAGATGGGTCGGAAGAAAGAATTTCAATCTCGGAGGGGAGCATAGCTGCTCCTTACCCTTTCATCTAAAAGAAATTCTGTGTGCAGGCCCTCTTATAGGACCCGTGGGTGAAAAAGTAGATTATGTCTTCAAAGCATGTTTACAGGAAATGTAGTCACAGATTTTATAAATCTCCTTCCAGCAATCCAGATGACAACCCCGCAGTCATGGTGACAGCTTGTATATTTGTTTTTGAAAGAAATAGTATTCTAAAATGGCACATAGAGGTGGGAAGTTTATGTTTGTGTCTTATTTTACAAGTAGTGAAAAAGAGATTAATTTGCTCCAGCTAAGTAACGTTGAAAACCGTTTCCTTTTAATATAGAGGAATTTCCAGAACCCTGACCCTAAACCTCAAGGCTATCAGTCTGTTAGAGATAGATTTCATTGATGGCCCCTTATGTCTAATCTCCACTGATGCCACTTCATGCCCTCTTAATGTGAGTCCTCTCAGTTTCTTTCCCTCATAATAATCAATAATACGTGTGATAATTAATCATACAAACTAACTGTTCTTTTTAGGAAAAATGCTTCAAGTCATATAAACAGTGCAGTTACGTGATGATCAGTTGCATCTAATTAGATGTTTTGTTTGCCGTTTCATTGACTATGCTTTTTCCTTCTCCAAATAACAGTCTTTGCTAATATCTCTGAGCATTCATGGGATGCATCTTGTCACATACTCCACTCAACAGCCCCACGCCTTGTAGGTAATTATTCCCATGTTATTTATGGACAAACCTGAGGTTTGGGAAGGTTAAAAGACAAAAACAAAACAAAAACTTCCAAGGCCACCTGACTGGCTGCTTGCAAGCCAAGATTCAAATTCAGCATGGTGGGCCCCACGACCCTCGTTCTTTACCACTGTGTACTCTTGCCTCCCTGCAAAGACGCAGATGATTGTTCTATGCTGTTGCTTAGTGGAGATGAAGTGTATGATTCTAACATACAGAAACAGTTGATTTGACACACAGGAACTTGAGCAGTAGAGAAACTGGGTAGTGGTGAAGACCAAGGCCAACTGGATCTCCAAAAGCATAACTCCAAAGGCACGGGGGAGGTGGGGGCTTAGGTCCTGTACCCAAACCTGCACAAGCTGACAGGTGAGTGGCCAAGATGGGGCTTGAAAGGTAAGCAGGAATCTAAGGAACTCAAATTAAGAAAATGAAAACTAAAGTCTGTAGGATAAGACGCCAGTTCGGGATACTAAAATGGAGATCTATATACTAGGAACTTTTTTTTTCTTTTTAACTTACCAGCTGCAGTAACTTGAGGAAAAGGCTCTTTTACATCAGGCACAAGTTTCTTTATCTGAGGCCAGGCTCAGTGGCTCATGCCTATAATCCTATCACTGTGGGAGGCTGAGGCAGGTGGACTTCTTGAGCTCAGGAGTTCAAGACCAGCCTGAGCAAGAGTGAGACCTTGTCTCTACTAAAAATAGAAAAACACACCTTTAGTCCCAGCTATTCGGGAAGCTGAGGCAAGGGGATTGCTCAAGCCCAAGAGTTTGAGGTTGCTATGAGCCGTGACACCGTGGCACTCTACCAACGGTAACAGAGTGAGACTCTTAAAAAAGTGGGTAAGGTGCCAGCCACATACACCAAGACTGGCGGGTTCGAACCTGGCCAGTTAAAGCAACAATGACAACTGCAACCAAAAAAAAATAGCCGGGTGTTGTGGCGTGCATCTGTAGTACCAGCCACCTGGAAGGCTGAGGCAAGAGAATCGCTTAAGCCCAAGAGTTTGAGGTTGCTGTGAGCTGTGACACAAGGGCACTCTACCCAGGGCAACAGCTTGAGACTCTGTCTCCAAAAAAAAGTTACTTTCTCTGTACAAATAAGCCCAGTAGGTCACTAGAGTCACACGCCTGATAGCTGCTGTTTCTATGGGGCCTGGTTTTCAGACAGGGGTCTGAACGATACTAGGAAGTAGGGATTTAGCCAAGGAGGGTAATCAGGGCTACCAGATGATCAGGCCTTTCTTCCAAAGAGAGGCTGTCAAGGACCAGGACGGAGCTCAGAGAATGGCTAGGATTCTCATGCTGCAGGGCAGCCAGGCTGACCCTCGAAGAGTCGAGGCAGTTTCAATGCTTTTGTTTTAGGTTTCTGAGCTCAGATCTTCCTTCCATCCAAGTCACACCTGCCACCAGTGGGGTACGGCTGCGTCCACAGCTCTCGCTGCCTCCCAGGAGGGTGAGTGCTGATGAGGAGGAAGTCACTCTGTTCTCTTTAACATTAGGAAAAGCCCGTTAGCTTAATTTAGGCTCTGTGCTTGATTCCTCACCAGCCCAAGCTCCTTTCAGTGCAATCTGTTGTTAAAGGGTGTGTAATAATATGGTGGATGTTTGAGAAGTAGGCTGTTTTCCACATTTACTTTGACTTGACTAGAAATGAATCCCGATTGGGTTTTATTATAGACACCACTGGGTACGATTTAGGCGAGTTTACCATTATCTGCCAAGAGAAGCTACCGTGAATACATGCAGACACAGTGGTGCAACATAACCACTTTTCAACCATAAAAGGGTGAAATCTCCCTTTTATTGCTTTGGCTGCTGGAATTTTTTTTTAATTTATTTTACATATTCAGTGAAAATGATCTTGAGTTGTTAATGAATTTTTAGAGTCGGAATGGATTTGTAGTTTTGGTATTTTTGTTAGAGATACTAGTTTATTTCTTAAATTGAGAAAAGACAGTGGCATTTTGATAATAGTCAAAAAATGTTTAGCAAATTCCACTGGGGACAAGACCTGGGTAAGGCACCTTGGAGAGACACCGAAGAGGTAAAAGAGGCTGCTCTAGGACAGAACCGTCATGGGCTGGAGTTCTAAACACGAAGTACGATCGCCAGTTACTTTGTAGACTTTTCAGCTCAGCCCTGGCATGAGGTAACTTGAGCAGCATCCTCCGTGCTGACAATGACGATATGATAACAGTGGGCGCTAACGTCTACCCGGAGTTTTAAGAAAATAATAGCAGTTTTTACTTACTCATTAAATCAGATGTCTTAGGATTACATCACAACAGCCCCAGACCTTGTCTCCAGAAAAGTTACTATCTCATGGGGAGAAGAATGTATGTGAAAAGTCGTAACAACACTCATTCATTCATTTGCCATCATTTTTGTGTTTTTATGCCGGGTTGCAGGGAGACAGATAAGAAGGATAGGAGGTGTGACACTGAAGCAGGTGAAACAAACACAAGATTTTGATTTGTAAGAATTCAGCTTCAGGCCCTGAGAGGTTCTAGAATCTGTGTTTGGATTTCATGCTTGCTCAGTCCGGTGTGTGTTTCTGGTTTACTTGCCTTGGTGAACAATTTCTCAGCCTTGGGTTGAGATGCCCTCTCTTCTAGATAGTCTTCACTAATATCCACAGAGTTGCATTAGCCCTTTGCACATCGAATTATAACTAGGTGTCCATTTCATTCATCCTTGGGGAAAGGAGCATGTTTTGGATTAGTTTGGTTTTTTTGTGATTTGCTTATTTTTTATTGTTTGGGATTCATTGAGGGTACAAAGAATTAGGTTACACTGATTGCATTTGTTAGTAACGTTCCCTCATATAATTGTGTCCCACCCCCAAGAGATGTGGCATACAACGTATACCCCCCAACCCCCTTCCTTCTCCCCTCTCCCTGTTCCCTTGTTCTCCTGCCCCTCACCTTGAATTGAGCTTTTCTCTTATGAGGGTGTGTATTAGATCCTCTACTGGCTTCAGATTAGAATGGAGTACATTGGATTCTTGCTTCTCCATTCTTATGATACTTTACTAAGAAGAATATGTTCCCACTCTATCCAGGTTAATACAAAAGATGTGAAGTCTCCATCTTGTTTAATGGCTTAATAGAAGGAAAGGAGCATGTTTTCATGACGTCACACACCTGTTAGTTTCAGGCACAGCAGGCAACCTCCTGTCAGTGGTACCTTACGAATCTTGCAAATGATTTCAGAAAAGGGAATCAACAAAAATCCCAACAAGTGTTATCTGTTGTGTTATAAGTGAACTGAGGTTGCATGACTCTGTCACAGTGTCTCCATCTGATAATAAAAGTTTAAATAAATAGGCTCAACAGATGATGTGTATGGGCACCCGTGCAGGGATGTCTAGGTTTTCCAAAGAGAACATTGACTTTGGCGTAGGAATAAAGACCTTCAGATCCACTTTAAGCCCAATATGGCCCAGATGTTTCAAATCAGCAAAACCATTTGTCAAAAGAATTCTAGTCACTCTAGGAGTGTGGTGGTCTTCTAGCCCTCCCATTTCCTGTCAGAGCCCACAAACGAGAGATCCCACATAGCCAACCTCAGTAAAAACACATTTTTTGGTGGTGGCGGGGGGAGACCAACTTCAGGAAATTAATTCTTTGTATTCTAGCTGTCACACTCACAGTTCATTAAAGTTCCTTGAAAGAACATGTCTGCCATTGTGGCTTGATTTGCTTGAAATAGCAGAAATCTGTGGGCCTTCCGAAGGGTGTGGTTGTATAAAACCCTTGGCTCTCCAACTCTGGCTTTTCTCTTTCCTTGAGGATAACTTACATTAAACATACTGACTGAAAACCTGTGGTCTTCAAAAAGATTTTTGGAGAATCTGATCCTTAAGTGAAACAAGCAAAAGGTTGAAAATAATTACCACGATAAATAATATTTCAAAGCCTTCCTTGGGTGGTCTGCTGGAGCCATCAGGTGGAAAAAGCCAAAACATTGAACCTCAGCCAAGCACTCTGGTTCCCAGTGAATCTAGTGAAGGTCTGGCTTCATTCATGTATAGGCCTCCAGCAGAATTTATTCTCTAAATCACATAGTCCTCATTGATAGAGTCGCCATTGGGTATATTGGTGGGTGGGACAACAGCAGATACATTTATAACAGTAAGAGTTTTGGGAGGTTTGTGTCCCCGACATGCCTTTCCATATATTACAGCACAGCCTTAAAATTCCCTGGATAACTGTGAATCCTGTTCCCATTTACAGACATGTCCAGTTTTTAACACAGATCACGAGATTTACTGCAGTCCCGGGAGGACAGCAAGTGCATTAGGCAGGACCTGAGTTGGGAGGCACAGTGCCGGGCTCCCATCCTGGCCTGCCCGCTCTAGCTAAGGGACCCTTTGCAAGTCACGTCACCTCTCTGAGCCTCAGTGTTTCGTTGTTATTACTGCTATTGTTGTTGCTGATATTATTATTCTGACAAATAACTAGAATTTGTTGAGTTTCCTGTGAACCACATGCCCTGATAAGTGTTTACCTGGATTATTTTAAGAGCATCTTTAGGTGTAGGTAGTTATTAACCTCTTATCAATGAGAAAAATGAGGCCTAGAAAGATAAAATAATCTGCCCAAATCACCTATTGTAAGTGAAAAAAAAGGACTTGAACCCTGACAGGCTGACCCCAAAGGCCACACTCTCAACCAGGAAGCTATTTAATGAGGGAAAGATAAGGTTAAAAGGAGAGGCTGTCCTTTTGCAACTACAAATTTCTGTAGTTCTATAAATCATTCTATAAATTCCATAATACCCCTATTTAATTCTGGTGATTTACGAGAAATTTTATAAGCTGGAATGGGAGTTAGCATGTGATGGCCTGCGGGCTACATAAGGCCCCATGCTTGTTTATATTAATAAAGTTTAATTGAAACACAGTTACACTCATTCCTTTATGTATTGTCTATGGCTGATTCGGTACAACGACGGGTTCAGTCTTGCAAAAACACAGTCTCCCCGCAAAGCTAAAGATATTTGCTCTCTTGACACTTTACAGAAGTTCACTGACCTCTAAGCAAGAACGTAAGTCTATAAAATTGGGGACTTTGTTTACAGCAGTAAACAAAGTTTGGTACATAGTAAACAATGCTTGGTACATAGTAGGTGCTTAACATGTAGTTTTCAAAAAAAAATCTTATTTTTATAACACCAACTGTGCCTTTGAGGACACAGCTTCAGTTAGCAAATAAGCAGAACTTTAGTATAACATACCCTCCCAAAGAACAAACTTTTAAAATTTCATGGTATAACATATAAATGTTATGAGGAGTGAATTCATAAAATGAACTTTTATCAATTTTCTTGAGTATTTGTTAAGGAGGGGAGATCCCAGATGTAAGATAAACAGGCGTTTGAGGTTTTACTTTACCCCTCTCCAGGACTAGATGCCTTGGCTTGGTAACATTAATATTGACATTGAAAACTAGGTTATTTGTTTTAGATGGGTTCCCTGTAAAGCTAATTGGCAAATATACCTACAAGGGCAGACAGCTTTGCGTTGTGGATTTGGCCCTTCTTTTGTGCATTAGGACGTGAGCAATAGATCCCCTGCTATTTTACACCCGTTACCTACAAAATTTGCTTTTTGCTCCAGGATGTATTATTTGGGGTCATTTGAAACAGCAGCTGGATATCTCTGGCTGTATCCAATTTAATAGAGCTAATACAGTTAATTGGAGGTGGGAGTTATTCAGTGGAAGGTGCTTTATATTCCAGAACAAACGTAGAAACATAATGGCTGTGGCAGCTTTCCCCCCAAGTTTGTATAGTCATTTATCTCAGCAGTGCATTAATTAATTTTCTTTCATTATCTGGTACTTAGTCATAAAATGTTGTCATTCCCATTATGTCATTCCATAAAACGCTCTGTACATATTGTTAATCCTACTGAACTGTGTGAGCTCACTACTAGTTGTGCGAATGTGTTGAAAATTATTCTAACAGAAATAACACTTACCATCGAATACCAAGTTCTCTGGGCCTTATAGAAGTACCTGCGTGCTTCTGGAATAGATCTAAGTGGCGCAAACATTTACCCATTCATTCATTTACTCCCCCGACTAAGTAATACGAGATACTTGGCTAAATTATTAGGATACTGAAAAAAAACAATGAATACACATATGCACGTGTACACACACACACACACACACAGCCTTTACCCATAAAAGACCACAGTGTGGCATGGAAAAGTTTAGGGAACTTTAGTTCCAAGTTCAGTTGGAAAAGGAGATGAATACTCTAGTCCCAGGCGAGGGGCACAGGAGAGGGTATCATCTGGGATTGGGGAGGCAAACCGAAGAATCTTTAAAAGACTTAACACTTGATGTGAAAACTGAAAACCAAAAAGAAGGAGCAGAGGGAAGAGAGGGACCGGAAATAAAGGAATTCGAGAAAGTGGAAAGGAAAAGATGAGTGGGGATTATGCAGGTGAGGGAGATATGGAGGGGCGCTCCAGGGAGGAGGGAGCGCAGCTGAAGGGCTCCTAGTAAGAGCACGCAGGAAACGGCACACAGGTGCACAGGTGAGCAAGGATGGACGCTCAGAGAGGAGCGCAGGAGCCAGGCAAGCAGAGAAGAGGGCGCTGTGCAGTGGCTGAGGACTTGGATAGATAATGTTGCTGCGGAGTTGTAGCGGAATGACCAGACATTCTGCAACAGGAAGGAACAAGTTACTTGGAATGACAGACAAGTTGTGAGGCTAGCACTTGGGGCAGCCAGAGTCCCTTGCCCTATGTATGAACCACTTCTTCCATCCCTGGGTGGTGAGAGGATATCACACTGCAGCTTCAGAGGCTCCAGGAGATGCCAAGCCAAGTCTCTGCTCCTGTCACCGCACTGCCCTGTGCTTGATTGCTGAATCCCGTCCGTGTGCCTTGAAGCTGCCCTGGTGTGATCATTTCTGCACCGTTTGAAAAGTTTCCCTTGTTGCCAGCTTCCAGAGTTGAGACCAAAGGCTCCCCTGCCTGTATGTTGACCTGTAGACCATATCTCTGTATCTTATCAAGATACAAGCCACTCAGTGGCCCGTTCGGACCACCTTGTTGGTTGGCTATGCTTGTAGGTTTTCAGCACATGCCCCAAGCATCGTTGCAAGTGCTCTTCCTGGTACCCTTGTGAGAGGTGCAGAGCCTCTCACAGATGCAGATGCTCACTCTGCAGGAGGTCAAATGATGGGTGCAAGGTCGGAAATTAGCTATGTGTAGGTCTGAACCTTGGATGTAGAGCTCCTCCCCCGAGACTAGCGTCCTCTTTGCTCTAGCACAATCGCTCTCTGTTACAGATTTCCTCATGGCGCTGCCTGTCAGTTACCCTGAAAAGTAAAAGTACCTCCATAAAGTTCCTTAATAAGCTGTTTATTTGGGAATATTTTAGATTTGCATAGAGTTGCCAAGATTAATGAAGGCAGTTCTCACGTCTCTTCCCAGTTTCCCCCAATGTTAACATCTTGTACACCTGGGATTCTTTTGTCAAAACTCAGACTTTAACATTGGCGTGTTACTATTGACTAAAGTCCAGACTTTATTCGGATTTCACCAGGTTTTTTTTTTTCATTAATTTCCTTTTCATATTCCAGGATCCAATCGGGGATACTGCATTACATTTAATATCCTTATAGTTTTTATTACACCTTATTGTGGTATATGGAAGCTGACTCCTTCACATTTGAACCTGGCTAGACTAGAGTAGAAAGCCAGCTCTGTAAAATGGAAACAAACTTCTTTTTAAGAGGAAAAGCCACCCAGCCTTTGGGATATGGAAGCAACATTCCCCTCATCCATTCCCTTAGACTGAATGGTTTCAGCAGGGACAAACAGAGGCAAAATATGAGTTGGTGACATGTATTTAGTCAGAGGCATTATAGGTAGTCTGGATGGCCATGGCTCTTGAAACCAATGGGGTGCATAGAAATACTTTAAACCTCATGTAGATGTATCCCTCTGATCCCATAGCAAGACTTTGTTTGGGAGGTGCAATGGTTCAGTGAAAGTCATTATTTAGTGCACCTTCAGCTTGTAGGCTGAAACTCAAAATTAACAGGAAAGTTACCAAACAACTCAAGTGCCCTTGAGGAGTTTGGCCTCCAAATACGTGCTTTGGTGTGGTTTGAAAAATGAAACAAAACTTTGATCTGCAACAGGAATGTAATTTGGGGAAGTGTGCAAAACTTCCGTTGCCTTGATCTCCCCAGCCCATCTCCTTTGGTGGACTTGACCTGCTGTGCACTGGGTCCATTCTAATTACCCGCTCCCTATGCTTGTTCTGCTGGACTCGAGAAGCTGTTTCCAAATGTTCTTACTTTGGGGAAAAGAGTATCTGGCTGTGTTTGCACACAACAGAGCCTCTCCAAGTTGAATTTTTAAGCAAACCAGTCAGCTGTGATGTATTTTCATGATAGTATTAAAAGAGTAACTGAAAGAGTTAAGAATTTGTTTTTAAAATACTTCTTGGCAAGAGATCACATTGATTGTCTTGGAAAATAACAGTACGATTTCTCCTACTATGGCCAGAGGCAGGCATGTTATAATGTGACAGGCACAGTGAATCAACTCTGTAAGGGACCCATCGGTGACTAGTGAGAGCAGGACTAGGCCAGCATAGAATGCCTGTGCCCACTAAGAACCAGGATGCCCGGTGGGAAGGATAAAACTCAGCCCATTGTCTAGGACACCTTGAGCTTTTATGACACCAAGTTGGTTCCCATGCAAAAGCTTTAGAGCATCATCACACAAAGTTATAAACTGACTGCCCAACTGGATGGCAAAGTACCTCCTGGTCAAAATGCCTGGCTAAAGACTCCCCTCTGCTCTGATTGCTACCATTGCCACTGCCGTTCCACCACCTTCTTTTTCTTCATTAATGGCCAGAGTATGAACTGCCTCTTCCATGCAACCTAAGCACCTGAGTAGAAAGAAGACACCATTGTGTCTCTAAAATAGCAAAATCTGTCTACAGCTCTTAAATGCACTTGTCAGAAGACACCATTGCATCTCTAAAATAGCAAAATCTGTCTATAGCTCTTAAATGCACTTGTCACTCTCTAGTTATCTAAGGAGGCATGTAATTCCCCCTCATGTAGTACAATTAATTTGTGTACAGGATTTATGTTTAATTTACCTTTCTATAGCCCCACAGTGCTTTGCATGCTGCTTGGCACATCACAGCATTTCAAAAAAAAAAAATCTCAATAAGTAGCACCTGGTTTCTGTAGCCAGTTGCAACCAATGACAGAATCACGTAAGGCTTGCACCTCCCCAGTGAGTGAAACCATGCATAGGAAGGCCAGGCCGGAGGTCTGATCGAATTCTAACACCATTGTTGCAAATACCACTTCATAGAGACATATTCCTTGGCTCAATCAACTGTGCTTAGCTTTCAGCAGAGAGTGAGACCAGATAAACCAGAGAAGACGGAGAATCCCGCAGTCACTTTTTCTTGATACTGCTGTGAATTCAGAGTGGTGCATTGGTTCTTTCTCAAGGTGACTCCTCTCTCTGGGATGTAGGTGTGGAGGGAGAAGGAAATGGTGACACACTAAAAGATAAAGAAGGGGACAAGAAGGGGATAGCATGGGTGTCAGAGCTAGAGTTCCGCTTAGGAAGAATTTAGGGCTGCATCATTAATGCAATTTCTTGTCCATTTTATGGTTTTCCAAGGGGGGAGAGAGAGAGCTATAGTTGCCGGCTTGTGCTTTTTTTGATCCTAGAAGTCCAGGGAGTCTCCTTTATAAAGGCTTTGTGAAAGCCTTAACCTGGAACAGCTATAGCAACCTGAAACTTTGAGCAAATATTTATCATATCTATAATGTGGCCAGCCACATACTAGATACCACACACCACCAGACCTACCCACTGAACTTTAGAGAGACTCTATCAACAAGAGATTGTCTTAGTCGTGTCTCTAATCCAAGTATCTAGTAAGCCCTGGAATATTAAGTCGGAACATGTTCCTCATTTATTGAGACTGCCAATCCCCCCGCCCCCACCCCTGTTAGATGCACCAGGATCATCTATATCCTGGGGTGACGCCTGTAGTCCCAACTTCTTCCATATTTAAAATCATGAAATCAACTTATGCCCTCTGTATCTCTGGGAAATTTCCCACTGATTAATTCCGCCCCATTCTGGTGCTTGACAATTCCTTAGACAAAGATCAGGAGAAGAAGCGGTTACCATGGTTGCAGTGGGGACTTGCAATTTTATGGTCATTCTAACCAAAATATAGGAAGCTGGTGTGTTCTCTTTTTCTAGAGGTACCACAATTTCTGAAGGACACCGCCATGTAAATACTGTAAAATAACGGGGGTGCATAATGGAGGGATTTGGTCCGAGGTTGACAGTAATGAAACTGGAGCGTCCATCGCATTCGCCACGGGCTCTGGACAGCTTCCCTGTTTGAAGTGCGCTGTCTGTGCCTTAGTGGAAATAATCAAGTTGCCAACCTGTGTTTGGCAAGCCATGAAGTAGCTCTTATAAATAGATAGGAAGGCATGAAGTGCTCTCCGATGTTCACAAATGCTCCTCTTCCTGGCTGTTTTTTTCCCCTGGAAAACGCTTTAACATCCAATTGCTAAGGTCCCAAGTGAAATTTACACATGAAAGAAAGGAGAACTTTTCTAATAAAAAGGCATTAGAACCCCTCCTCTGCCCCCAGCACCTTTAGGCTGTCTCTCTGATTAAATGGATTTGAACCCAAAATAACAGGAACTGAAGACGGAGGGAAGCCTAAAAGGGCCACAGGCCCTCACTGCTTTTAAATCCCGTCTCGGTGGCCACACAAGCAGGGCTGGTCCACGACTCCAAGTCTGTGATTCTCGCTAACTCAACACCTTTGGAAATTAATAAGTTTTCAAAGCATTAGTCCTTTTTAATAATACTAATAGCAACTTTTTCAAATGCTCACTATATGCATCACGAAGGGCTGGCTATGTACCAACTTAGATTTGCAGTAACTTCAAAAGAAGATACTGTTATGACCATTTCATGGTTAGAGGAACCAAAGTTTAAGTAAGTAGACCAAGTTTATTCACAGATTGTCCAGTTTGTTCAGAGAAACCGCCAGTGACAGGAACTCTGCACTTTTCTCTGAATAGCTCTGACTGTCAAAGGCTGTTTCCTTAAAAGGTGAAATGTGTCTCCCTATGCATCAAGCAGTAAATTTCTGGCATGCTAGGCATTTCACACTCAAAGAAATTATAGCTTTTATTTGTGTATTTATTCATATGTCACTGCATTTTTAAGAAATATTTGGGGCAAATAAAAGGAAACTTCTAATACACAATGATGCTAAAATATAAATAAGACTAGAGAACCCAGATCAGAGAAAGTATAAATAAAATTAGCAATTATCATGATCAAATTAAATATATACTATACAGATCATATGAAGCAAGAAAGCATCTGTCTGGCAATTTATGTCATATTTGATCTGGACTTCCTGGCAGCCAAAACAAAAGGGAATACATTGTTAGTTCATGAAAGCTACTAATAAAATGGTTATCAAAATGGGATAGCTTTTTTATGAAATTAATTTGTACAAGAAATCTCATACGATTTCATATAGAAACATTGAGAGATGGAGTCAGCTATAACCTCAGTGAAATTCCTATAGGGTATACATTAATGTACTTAGCACATTGATACACTTATGTTCTTATGGCGTTTTTTGTTAGAACCCAAGAACACAGCAGTAAAATAAACCTGGTGAACAGTGTGATATGGGTCAGATATGTAGCCTGTGGCCTTCCATCTACATGCCCTAAGAGGAAAATGACTCTCTGCTACTATTCTCAGTACTTTACTCCTGACACCAGATGTGTGGGTTTTTCGTCCACAACAATTCAATTCAGTTCTCCAGCAGACACTAATGGGGCCCTACATTTAACTCAGTTCTGACACCATCTACCTGAAGATAGCATCAGGCCCCAGAGGCTAAGGGCCCACTCCCCTGTCCCCACTCTAGATGAGAATCCGAGTCCAGGAGTCACCTGTGCTTCTGGCCCACTACCCTCTCCTCGGCTCTGATCATTTGGGACAATGGCTCAAAGAACTCAGGAAAACAGTTTTCTTTCCATATCGCTGTTTTATTATAAAAGGATGCAACTCAGGAACACCCAGATGGAAGAGATGCCCAAGATGAGAGATGGGGACAGTGCGTGTCCCCTCCGTGCCCTCTCCCAGCACCTCTGTGTGTTCAGTCACCTGGAAGCTCCCTGAGCTCGTTTCCTTTGGATTTTAATGGAGGCTTCATCACACAGGCGCCATTGATTACCTCACTGGCCATTGGGTGACGAATTCAACTTCCGGCCCCTCTCCCCTCCCTAGAGGTCTGGCGGGTGGGGCCGAGCATTCCAAACAATTGCATGCTTGGTTCCTCTGGCAGCTGCCCTCCTCACCCCTGCTCCTTAGGAGCTTTCTGAAAGTCACTTTAATAACATCAACTCAAATGTGGTTGAAAAGGGCATGCCATGAATGACGAAAAATGAGCCCTACACTTTTATTGCTCTTAGCCATTAGGCAATTCCAAGGGTTTTAGGAGCTCAGTGCCAGGAATGGATGAAGACCAAATATATAGTTCTTTTAAAATCACTATATCACCTCCTACCCCTTACACACATAAAACACTACCCCAACATAAAGGAGCTTCATCATAGCTTTCAGATCCTGAGACATATAGACATGCCCGAGGCCCAGACTATAAATAATGTGATTACATAGAGCAGGGACATTTCTGTGGTTTAGTGAACTGACCCATCACTGTGAGCTTAGACTGGCTGGGCAGCTTCCAGAAAGGACTGGCCTTTGAGCCGGGCTGGACTGAACAAGCATTGGCAAAAGGGTAGGGCAAAGATGAGTCATACTGAATGTGACAGATTTGATTTATTCCTTTCACTTAAACCGTGTTGTGCCTCAGTTTTATGTATCTGCGGAGGACGCTCACCTTTGGCACCAAGTGAAAAGTATAACTGCAGGGGATTCTGGTGCCATCCAAGCAGCCATCAGCAATCCCATTACCAGCACTTACAGTGAGTCTCATAGGGCAGCTTTGACTCCAAGCAAAACCACAGCTCTATTTTCACAAACTAATTTCACTAGTTTGCCCCAGTTAATATTAATAAGCCCAGGGCTATATGATTCCACTTATCAGAACACTGAGAAAATATTCAGTCGGAAACGGACCTTGAAGATCTTCTAGTCTTACATCTCCATTTGATAGACGAGGAAATAGAAGGGTGAGGTAGTGAAGGGCCAGGTTGCAGATTTACGGGCTGGGCTATATGTCCATGGTCTATCAGAGCTGGCTGACCCCTTCATCTTCCTACCTCATCCCTAAACTCTGGAGTGTGGTGGAAAGAACATTGGATCAGGCGATGGAAGAACCAAGCTTTAAACATATCTTCATTAATTTTATCTTGAGGGGGAGGTTTAACAGAGGGAGGGTAAATGGTGGGACCACATCTATGGAGCAAATTGCAAGGGTACAAGTGAAATCTATCAAGTATAGAGCATAAATGTCTTAACACAATAATCAAGTAAATGAAGTGAAAGCTATATTAATTAGTTTGAAGAAAGCACTCCAAATTGTATTAAAAAAATCAGCACATTATACCCCAGATATGCATAAATGTATTCATGATCTATGTACAT
>CAUYRH010082341.1:0-13401 GCA_963574655.1 Perodicticus potto
CCAAGTAGCTGGGACTACAGGCGCCCGCCACAACGCCTGGCCATTTTTTGGTTGCAGCCGTCATTGTTGTTTGGCGGGCCTGGGCTGGATTCGAACCCGGCAGCTCAGGTGTACGTGGCTGGCGCCTTAGCCACTTAAGCCTGCCGAGCCTTTTTTTTTTTTTTTTTTTGAGACAGGGTCTCAAGCTGTCACCCTGGGTAGAGTGCTGTGGCATCACAGCTCACAGCAACCTCAAACTCTTGGGCTTAAATGATTCTCTTGCCTCAGCCCCCTAAGTAGCTAGGACTACAGGCACCTGCCACAACACCCGGCTATTTTTTGGTTACAGTTGTCATTGTTGTTTTAACTGGCCCGGGCCAGGTTTGAACCCGCCAGCTACAGTATATGTGGCCGGTGCCCTACCCACTGAGCTATAGGCACCGCTGTCATCCTGCTATTTTTTGTTTATGCAGTTTGGCCGGGGCTGGGTTTGAACCCGCCACCCTTGGTATATGGGGCCAGCACCCTACTTGCTGAGTCACAGGCGCTGCCCCCGCCATCATCCTGTATATTTTTACAAAGCTGCTTAATGGCATGACAGAGTCAATATGGGACAGGATTCACAGTCAGCATTCTTGGCTTGACCTCTATTCTTAAGTGCTTGTATGACTTTTCCTGGGCCTCAATTTCTTTACCGATAAGATGTCATACATCATAGTGCATTTCAAGTACCACGGAGTAGGTTTTTCTACAAAGGGAAGGTCCACTGATCTATGCAAAGACAAAAACGTACACAGAGAAGTAGTGAAGCCAAGGTAGAAATTTTCAGAGTGGCTCGGCGCCTGTGGCTCAACCGGCTAAGGCGTCAGCCACGTACACCTAAGCTGGCGGGTTCGAATCCAGCCCGGGCCTGCCAAACAACAATGACGGCTGCAACCAAAAAATGGCCGGGTGTTGTGGAGGGCACCTGTAGTCCCAGCTACTTGGGAGGCAGAGGCAGGAGACTCGCTTGAGCCCAGGAATTGGAGGTTGCTGTGAGCTGTGATGCCACTGCACTCTATCCAAGGTGACAGCTTGAGGCTCTGCCTCAAAAAAAAAAAAAAGAAATTTTCAGAGTGGAGGTCTCAGGAAATGCTATTAAGAGCTGTGTTATGATGACCAATATTTGGTGAACAGCATCCCGTGTCCAGTCCTGGGTTAGGTAGAAGGTAATTCACACGTAGACAGGAGGCCTAGGTTTTAAAGTCTATTCTTGTATTGAGTAGACCTCAATGTAGGGGAAAATCCAGAGCCTCTTTGGACCATGCCATCTCTACTCTTGAAAAAGGAAACATAAGAAATAAAAGGAGCGGGTGGCGCCTGTGGCTCAGTGAGTAGGGCGCCGGCCCCATATGCCGGAGGTGGCAGGTTCAAACCCAGCCCTGGCCAAAAAAAAAAAAAGAAAGAAAGAAAAGGAGCTCTGTCCCAGATCACCAGCACCTCAATTACTTGAACTGTTATGGTGCAGAGCTAACTGCAAAGTCCCCCTGCAAGGCTGGAAAGAAGAGAAAGAAACTTTGCATCAGATTAATAAAAAGTAATCTTGAACCTGAATTTGAGAGAGTGACCTAAGAAAATTTCAACAGCTGTTCCATGTGCATATTTCTACTTCTGTTGAAACTGCAGACAGTTACATTAATAGATAGAGCTTCTGCTGGGATAATGTGAAGAAAAAACATCACAGTGAGTGGGTCCTCCTGCCTAAGCCTCTGAGTAGCAGGAATACAGGTATAAGCCATCACACCTTTGCTTTTTTTTTTTTCAGAGATGGGGTCTTGCTATGTTGTTCAGGCTAGTCTCTAACTCCTACCCTCAAGCCATCCTCCCACCTCAGCCTCCCAGTGCTAGGATTCCAGGAGTGAGCATCTATATCTACAGATAGAGACAAATCTATATCTATCTATCTTTTTTTTTTTTTTTTTTTGAGACAGAGCCTCAAGCTGTCACCCTGGATAGAGCTATGGCATCACAGCTCACAGCAACCTCCAATTCCTGGGCTCAAGCGAGTCTCCTGCCTCTGCCTCCCAAGTAGCTGGGACTACAGGTGCCCGCCACAACGCCCGGCCATCCCTTGGTTTCAGCCGTCATTGTTGTTTGGCGGGCCTGGGCTGGATTCGAACCCACCAGCTCAGGTGTACGTGGCTGGCGCCTTAGCCCATTGAGCCACAGGTGCCGGAGCCTCTATATCTATCTTTTAAGGCAGTGTCTATAATCTTAATTCTACCCACAGAGAAAGGTAGGGAGCATAGGGGAATAGAGACTGGAGATTTCAAATTCTGATACAGTATTTGATAGTCACTACATCACTGTCCCTGCCTAAACAAACAATCCAGAATCCAAACTTTTCTTCTTTGATGCCTTGCAGTTGGGCTGACAGTTCTCACAGGCTGAACCCTGCAGCATCAGGGTCCAACAGAAGCAGTTACAGACATTTTGGTTGGAAAATCTACCAGGCCCGCTTAGATCCCTCTCCTGCTGGGACACCAGTATAGTCAGGCTTCCAGAGTGAGCAGTGCCTTGCAGCCAAGAAGCACTGAAGGGGAAGTGGCCTTGTTTCCACAGAGTCCTCAGTGACTTTCCACTGAGCTGTGGGAAAATTTGGCAGTTAACTGCGGCTGAATCATAACTCAGAGGTCCTGACCAGTCGGATCTCTGAAGATTCCTTTCATTCCTTTCCCAAAAGGGGAACCTGGCAAGCTCCAATTAGTTATTCCATTTACCTTTGGTTCCTTGCAACTATGTGTAGGTGTAGAGTTATGTGCTCTCAGCACTGCTCTGAGACGCTGGTGTCAGAGTAACTGCATCCACAACCTGTGATTACGATAGTTCATAATTACCAGTACCTGCTATGGGTCAGTCGCTTTCTAGAGGTTGTTTTCATGGAATCTTTACAACCAGTGGGATATTTACTATTATTATTATCTCTAGTTTACAGATAAGGAAACTGAGGCCCACAAGAGCTAATAAGTTGGCCCATGGGCACATGGGTGTAAGGTGCTAAGATTTAACCTAAACATTCTCATTTCAGAGTCTGGGGCTCTAACCACTATTGTATGCTGTATCCAAAAACTAGCATGGATATTCTAAGCTCAAAGACACTTTGGATATCACAGATCAACCCTTAGATTTTTCAGTGGAGAAAACATACTTAGATGATGGGAATTACCTAGTGACAGACAGAGCCAGGGTTCGAGGCAGGTCTCTTCACACCAGAGGTCAACATTCTCTCTACTGTATCAGAAAGCCTTGGGTTCCCTGTATCACCTTGAGAATCTGGAGTTTGTCAATACCCTACCCCTTATTCTTCTTTTTTTTGAGATAGAGCCTTAAGCTGTCGCCCTGGGTAGAGTGCGGTAGCATCACAGTTCACAGCAATCTCCAATTCCTGGGCTCAAGCGAGTCTCCTGCCTCCGCCTCCCAAGTAGCTGGGACTACAGGCGCCGGCCACAACGCCCGGCCATTTTTTGGTTGCAGCCGTCATTGTTATTTGGCAGGCTGGGGCTGGATTCAAACCCGCCAGCTCAGATGTACGTGGCTGGAGCCTTAGCCCATTGAGCCATGGGCACGGAGCCAAACATCCATTCTCATGCTCTGCTTTAATTTTTTTTTTTCAGCAATCTATATTTGATAGTAAATGCTAGTAGATCAGGCTGCTAACTAATCTCTGGCTATGTGCAAAGGAGTGCAAAACATCTGGATGAAAACTGGAAAATTCTTCTCGCAACCTGGTACTTTGGAAAATCCAGGAGATGGAGACACCTAACAGAATCGTCCGCGGTCTGACGTGTTCATTTGTAGTTAGGAGGTACAGGGGAGAAAAGACTAACTTCAGTGAAGTAAAGTGGAAAACAGTAATTTGAAAGGATAAACATGAGTATTTTAACAAAACCAAATAACGTTTCTAACCAACTTGAATTTGAATACTGCTTTAATTTGAGAATCAGTCCTAATTTGAGACAGGTACTTCCAGAATTATAACACCACAGAAACACAGTGACAGATTAGAGAAGATGCAAAGGGGACGAATTTCAGCCTGTGAAGAATACTAAATTTTAGAGAAGACTCCCACAACTCACTTCTCAATACGGAAAGTGTGGAGAAGGACACTATTGTTAAGCTCTGTGTGTGGAATCTCAAAGCAGCTGGTTTGAAACATGAGCTTTTAGCTACGAAGGGCTGTGCAGGGCTTATAAAACGTGGTGCCCACATTAATCTTTGAATAAGAATAAAATACATGAAAAGGAAGTTTTCTCTGCTTGGTCTTTGGTGTCTTCTTACAGGCAAAATGTGACTTGGTCACCTGCAGAGCTTAATTAAAGACCACTCCCTCCATCCGGAAAGAAACGCCATCAAGAAACTTTAAGCTATGTTGCCAGTATGCTTCTATTCTGTTAAAAAGAAAAATAATTGAACAGTAAAGACCGTGACAGAAAAGTCTGAATGTTCTAGGGACTCTCTCAGACGTTTGTTTGAAGTTTTTCTCAAGCATTTTAAGCCTAAACTACCGCTGGATTCTCCCTGTTGGGAGGACAGAGTGCAGGAGATCATATACCCAGGACCCAGCTCAAGACGAGCGGCATCAAACTGTTTACCCCTTGACCTCCTCTCCCTCCTCTGCTGGGCTACACATATTTCCTTTCCTCTAGATTAAGAAAAAAATCAATTTCCAGTAGCAAAAGGGCTTTTAACTTAAAGCTAAATTCCCTGAAGTAAAAAAAAAAAAAAACTCAACTTTTTCGCAAACTGCACTAAAGACCATATTTCTTATGATATATTTTGAGAAAACTTTCAGCTGTATCTCTGACTCTCTGTTTCCTACTTTCCTAAGTTAAATAGAAATATGTTTGAAAAGAACGAACTCCTAATACCTCCATAAATGAAAGCCTATTATTTTCCCTCTGAAGCAGTGTATGTTATCACCAAAGTCTGAACTTTGAACTTAGTGAGACCCTTCGTAATCTTTAAAAATACATTTGATTTCATCAAATATTTTTAAAACATTCCATCCTATTACACTTTAACAGAAATACTCTGGCAATAATAATAAAGGGCCTAGTGTTCTCATCAGGATAAATTGAAAGGCTGGTGTTTATAGATGGAGTAAAAGCGAAAGAGATTAAAAACTGAAAACCACATGAGCGTGAGAGATGTAGGTTGTCACATCCCCTCAGGCGTTTTTGAAGTGCTCCACGTTTAGTAGTTTGTATACCTGGGCGCGGAGAATCAGTGTGACTGAAATATTCCTGAAGATCAGATGGTTTTAGTTCTTTTAGATTTTTAAAATACAAAGTACAGGGTTTAGGCGTGCTCGTGTTTGTTAAATTTTGAAACTGGTCGTGAAGGATCATGTCATTAAATATTTGGTATGTATTTCTCCTTGAGATGGTCAAATGTTAGTAACCAAGCGCCCAGTACTATTATGGGAAAGTTCTGGAAAGTATCTGTTTCTGCTCACAAACCAGACATTTTTCTTTTTAGAACATGACCATAGTTTATATGTAAAACCATTCTAAATTGTCTTTAAATTTGAAGGAAAGATTAAATTCAATTAAAGCACATGCAGATGCATGTGTACGAAGAGCATTTACTATTAAAAATATTTTAAAGGTTCTATATTCATGTGTCTATATTTCACAAGGTGGTTTTCTCTAAAGCAGAGTTCATCCTTTGTATTAAATATTTTCTATGGCTAATTAGTTTGGATTATTAAGCCTGAATTGCCTAAAATAAAGTTTGCCCTTCCTTTTTTTGAAGGCTTAGAAAGCTCTGATTTCTACCTTTAATCCTGGGTAATAAAGTCATACAAACATTTCTCCCTCAAAGCAGAATATTTTTATAGAAACTATACACACTGGTCAGCACATGGGATCAGCTTTTCAAGTAACTCCTTTCAATATAAGAAGAATACAAAAGAAATAAGTTTACGGGAAACTCTTATCCCAGTTCAAAAGATTTGAACAGTAACTAAGCGTTTAAATCATAATGAATAATTTACTTATTAAAGAATTGAATCAGTATGTTCAAAAATTTTTGGTCCTCTCTCAAGATCAAAAGAAACAATTTCCAGGCCTGCTGAAGGCTACTCAAAAAATCATCTGCTACCAACTTTTGTGTCCCTAGAATTTCTTGCTTTATCTTCACTCTCTTTGTCTGGGGTCAAATGCTAGAGATACGCTCATACACCCAGGATACTTAACTTCAAAGCTCTCATTATCTGTAACACTTGTTTTGGTATGAGATTAAATAAGCATAAGTACAAAAAAAAAAAGAAAAAAAGCCAAAGCCTTTCAGCTCCAATATATAAAAAACTTGGACATTTTCATTCTTGTCCATTAAATAAGAAAATAACTGAACAAATTGAAAATCAATGACTTTTCTTGGACGAATCAGAGAGCTGAGGTTAAGGGCAAAAGGAAAAGTAAATCATAAAAGCAAGCCACTCTATGCCAGTTGTAGGGCAGAGGAAAACTGTTTTCCTGGGGGTAGAGTTTATAAATTCTGATGCTATATACATTTTTACTGGAATTGAACAATAATGGAAATGGACGATTGATGCAACCGGGTTTCTTCCACTGATCAAGTGAGAATGTACAGATAAACAAAGGAAGGAGGCAAAAATTATTCATGGGTAATGAATAGTGTTGTTCTATTTGTTTACTGCAGATGTGCATAGTTACATAACATTTACAGATGAGTGTGTACAGAGGGGCGGCATGCACACATATATTTCCTTGCTCCATCACCTGAGAGGGCGTTGAGGCAATGTTATTCCAGTAGTAATGTGCATACCCAGCTCCTAGATTTGGGATTCTAAGGTTATTTTATAATAAAAGGGATCAGGGCCACTGATCCCAGGATAGGGCATAAAATATACAAGATGGACATGAAACATCTTATAATGCCAGAAAGTAAGGACATGCTGAAAACAAAATGAAAAACAAAAACCAACAGCACATTGACGAAGCTATACATAAGTGACATGAGGTCCAAATGAAAGAGTTCCCAAAAGTCACAGCTAGAATAATTTGAACAATAAATCAAAGTGATAGCAGACTCTAAGCCAAAGTTTAAAATAAATATCCATGAATCCCTAGTGATATAAATAAATGATTGAATAGATACATGAATGGGGATGAGAGATAAATCTGCCCCGAATTCCAAATAATATATGTAGATACTCTACTTTCAAGGAAGAGGAACTCAAATCTCCACTTCTTAAGTGTGAGTTGTGAAAAGTGACTTTGTTCCAAAGAATTCAGTATGAAAGGGGACAAAGAACAAAAGTTTGCCTTGAAGAAGCCTCACAAACGCTATCTCAGACAGAGGATCAAGGTCGCAAGACAGTGACCAGTAATGCATAGAGATAGTGTGGACCCTCGGTATGATGTGATGAAAATAGCAATAGACTGTTGTAATTTTCTTCCTACACAGGAGACAATCCCAATTTAATCATGAGAAGAGCACAATACACATCCTAATTGAGACATTCTACAAAATACCTGATCATTACTTCTCAAAATAGTTAAGGGCATCAAAACAAGCAAAGGCTGAGAAACTGTCACAGCCAGGGAGAATTAGGAGACATGGAGTATCATGTGGTGTCCTTGATGTCATGGGACATGGGGTTAAACACTAGGGAAATCTGAACAAAGTTTTACTTCTATAATGCATCAAAATTAGTCATTAATTTTAACAAACAGACTACACGAATGTAAGATTATTGAAAATAGGGGGAAAGGGGTCTAAGGCATATGGAAACTCTCTGTAATATCTTTGTAATTGGTCTGTAAATCTGAAACCATTGTAAAATAAACAGTTTATTAAAAAATAACATTCTCAGAATGAATGTGTAACAGAATACTGTGAAAAGAACCTCTTATAATCCCACACTAGTGTGGCAAACTCACTAGCAAGGGACAACTTTGAGCTATGCACTTGACCCTTGAGAACTCAAGGCCATAATTATTTCCAAAGCCATCATCATGAACCTGGTTAGAGCAAATATGAGACAGGCACCGTTAAAGTGACTCAATGACAAATATTTTTTAGATTAAAGGTTTCCTGTATATGGGGAGACTTGTAACAGGAACTCAGTTCTTGAGAGGGACAGGTGGAAAAGATTTAAAGTATCAAATGAAGTATTTGAGTTATTAACTTTTTGAAATGGGTGAATAATAATGCCTGCAAAAATTCTGATGGCTTTTACTCGTTGGTTCCGTACAATGCAACATTGTCTCATTTGGTTTAGAAAGCTACAGTAGGTATTTGCTGAGCTTGTGTCTACGTATTTAACAACAAGCTGTTAAATACATTTTAATGTAGTCAAATATTTAGCGTATAATGCACAAAAGGTTATTTAAGCAATTATAGCATCTAAAAATTTTAATTTGTAAATGATGTTGAATTTCGACATCATTGTCGAAAATGGGATTGAATATTTTATGACGATGGTTGTCTTCTGTTTAGAGTCAGTTTAAGTTTTGATCAGCATTATGCTTTACGGGTTTGTTTTTTAAATCTATAATACTTTAACATTCTTTGTGGCAAACCGAAATTAATTTCAGCCCTGTAGAAAAAGAAAATTATTTAACCAAGTTTTTTAGTTATTGTAAATATATTAGGAGTTACAGGAACTGGTTTAGACACAAAGAGCCGAAAAAAGTTATGAATGAGTGAGCACACTCTATTGTGCTTGCAGAGCACCCTCTCTTCAGTGCTAATTTAAATATTTACCGAATGTTAATATTCAGATTTAGATGTGTGTGTGTTTTATCCTAAAGGTCTAGGAAAGAAATGATGAATGTTGAGCTCAGAATTAAAATAACCTATTTAAGATAGGAAAGGTTTTCAGTGTTCCTTTTTTTGTTCTTACATGAAGCACAATTTATTTTCTCCACTGATCTTGTCCCTGATTCTTATATTTTAATATTTAACTACAAATTTAGATTACAAGTGTATTTGTACATACCATGGTAAGGTATGAGGGGTATCTGAAGTTATAAATGTGAAATACATCATAGGCCAGAGTGTTTGTGGAAAAGTAAGCTCAGACTGAAAGAAGTTTGCAATTGAAAGTTTTTTCTACGTCACTTAAACTGATGGCGGAAAGGTTTCCAATTTCTGTCCGAATTAGGAGGCGTATCTCACAGACTCTTACTGCCCTATACTAAGTGGAATTTTCTTTTGGCTCTTATAGAATTATTACCCAGGATTATAAATTTGTGATATTAATTTTCATGCACTTCAGAAAGTATGTATTTTTTAATCATTTCTAGGTAGAGAAGTATTTTTATATAAACTCTAAGTTCTTGGTTCAAAATGTTACATGATTTTCACAAAAAGTAGTGCCCACAGCCCACAAAACCTTGGGCACCAGATATGAAGTGGGGTAAGTATCTCGGATCCCCTGCTCTGGTCCTCCGACTCCCTGTGTTCCAGTCTTCAGAGTCCAGCTGTGTTTCCTCAGATCACACGTCTGTCTGGAACCAGGCTCCTGCCCGAAAAGGAGCAATGGAGTTACCTTCCAGGTATCTGAATCTCCTTCTTGCACTGAAGTGTCCTGTCCCTGTCACATGAGAGGTTTGACAGTGGCTATTTACAGAAGCGTGGACATTCATAGAGTCAATACCACCTAAGAAGTCTATTCACATATAAGGTTTATAAAAATAAAACCATTATTTTAGATCTAACAATGATTATGCTGATTTTTTTTCTTTGGAGGTAACAACACTTACTACTTTTGTAAAAACAGTGGAGAGCAAAATGAACATTATTTTATCAGAATGCTTTATTGATGCTGGAGCACTCTAGCCTAAAGCAATAGAGTGAAACTCTGTCTCTACAAAAAAAAAAAAAAGAAAGAAAAAAGAAAATGCCTACCAAACAAATAAAAGACAGAAAATAATGAAAGAAAAGGAATGGTAGAGTTTCAATAATATCAGATGTGCAAGACATTTTGATGTTGAACTTTCGGCTAAGCTTTCCCCATTTGGACATTCACATCTAGTAAACAGCCCCTTCATTCCCAATTCTGCACCACCCTTTATTAGTGATTAGTCCTCTCATTTAGCACTTCACAAACATCAGATTAACTTGTTTGTTTGTATTTGTTGCTGTAGGGAGAGTTTGACAATAGGAAAGTATTGTCTGAAAGGAGGTCTAAAATTCTACCAGTTGCCCTGGTTGGAGGTGCAGGTGGGACAGGGCTGGTGTCCCCTGAGGCTTGGCTGTCACCTGTCTGATATTCTGTACATTCTCCTGCCTTCCCCACCCCACAAATTAATTCGAATTGTTCATTTCATTTATGTCTCCTGTTACCACTAACAAAGGATTATTGAAATATGTATTAAATTCCTGCTTAACTTTAGCCTCCAAAGAAAATATTTATAAAGAGTTATGAAAAACAAAGAAATGAAAATATTTAAAGGTAAACCAGAATTTAATAGTTATATTCTAATGTATTATTGTCATAGACTGAGTAGAGTGAACAATATAAAGAGTTTCCCCAAATCCCAAAGGAAAACTATAGCTAATATAATTTGTTCTTTGGTTTTCTTAATAAGGAACATATATTTTTTGTATTAATTCCAATATTGCTAAGCTTGACTTCGAAAAAATAAATGGAGCTATTAAATAATTTATAAAAATTCTCATACAAGGTAGAATTAATAAAATAAAATTTAATGTTCCAGTTCATGAGTAATGCAATTTGCATGTATAGATTTTAGGGAAGTTTGTTATTTCTTTGTCACAGATTATTTTTTATTGGGATGGAATTTATATGTTCTTAATTTATACTTTCTTTGTATATTCAAAAGACCATTTTCTATTTAGTGAGTGGACACCAGTTATATACTTCATGTTATATATTTGAAACTGCACAAGTTATATATTTCAAGAATAAAAGGATCACAAAATTCTAGCAAATGTAAACACCTCACGACCATAGACTGGGGAAACGTACAATGGATTAGATTCTATTGCAGTAGTTCTTAAAAGCAAAGATTTTGATCTATCTCTAAGGTCATAGGAGAAGAGGAACAGGTATTAAGAGACATAAGAAAGAATTGCAAACGAGGATAAGAGGCTGAATATACAAGTAGGGGTGTATGTATTATGAAGCTTAAACCTGATAAAACCACCACATCCTAGCACAGATAACCTAGAATTGAAATTGCTTCTTAGTGTGATATTTACCTAGATAGGAGAATTAGATTTGTTTAAGGATACCAAAACAACTGAATTAGACTTGTAAAGACTTATGGCTAAGTCTAAAATTACTTAGCCATATGCAAATTAATAACTGCATACAGACACATCATCACATAGAGATTAAGGAGATATTTTTCCTACTTCAGATGATTTTCCCTGGGTCTTGAGGATAACTGTGCTAGACAAGCAAACTTTTGATATTTTTGTCTTTCTAATTGTGTCATTTCAAGCCTTGGTTTTATATCCTGGTACTTGGCGTGATTATTTTAGTTAACACCTAGAGAACAATCTAGGCAAAAGTAGGTAAAATATAGGTAAACACACACACACACACACACACACACACACACACACAGAGCAGGCTGTGTGACGAGACTGGCAGGGCCCTCACAGCCTGGGGAACATTCAGTGAATGAACCCTCAACTGCTTCTCCTCTGGTCCCAAGACAGCCATATTCCTTTCTTCCTGCCCCCTCTGCCAGAAGTCAAGTAACTCTTTCTTTGTCTAGTTAACCATGCAGAGACCTTTGTGATCTTTGCGTTCTTACTTCTTGTCAAATGCTAACGAAGTTAAGTAGAAGCCACTAAGTCAGGGTTCTTCCTTCTTTTGTTAACTATGCAGAGACCTTTGTGATCTTTGCATTCTTGCTTCTTGTCATATGTTAAGGAAGTTGAGTAGAAACCATTAACAAGATGATTTGTCTTTATTCAAGTCATTTAATCTTCTTATCATACTGCTAGACCAAAAATATGTCTTTTGTTATGCTATTTTCCCATATTGCCTATACTACTTTGCCCAGTCAACCCTTTGCAGATACTATAAAATAAAGCTGATTTTGTGCTTTGGTGTGGCTGTCGCCATCAGCTTGGTCAGTCCTCCGGATCCATCTTTCCTTTCTGTGTCTTCTCTTGTGCTGTATTTTTCTTAGTCCCTACCAGTTCCACTCTGGTTCGCTCCATTCCCTGCGCTGGTTCGTGCCACACACAGATATATATGCTATGAAATATGCTATGATAGTTTATTTCATGTTTCAACTGACTAGATGTCCAGATATTTAGTTAAACATTATGCATCTGTGAGGGTGTCTCAAGAGAAAGACTAGCATATGAACAGAGGTACCTGAATAAAGTAGGTGAGTGGGCATCACCAGAGCTGTTGAGAACCTGAGTAGAAAAAAAAAAAAAGAAGAAGAAGAAGCTAAAGGAGGGAGGACTGGCTGTATCCCAGCTGTTTGAATTGAGGATTTACTCTTCTCCTACCTGGCCGTACTGGTTCCCAGGTTCTATTTCTCTAGAGCAGTAGTTCTCAACCTGTGAGTAGTGACCCCTTTGGGGGTCAAATGACCCTTTCACAGGGGTTGCCCAAATGTATCCTGCATATGAGATATTTACATTATGATTCATAACAGTAGCAAAATTACAGTTATGAAGTAGCAACAAATATAATTTTATGGTTGGGGGTCACTACAACATGAGGAACTCTATTAAAGGGTCATGGCTTTAGGAAGGTTGAGAACCACTGCCCCCGAGAATCTTAACACAAAGGTAAAAGCAGACCACATTTTTCCTTTTCTGAACTTTTATTGGTTATTAAGTAAGAAATGCCTGATTTCCTTAAGTACTAAGTGTGACAGTTGATATTCTGACATTTCACTTTAACATTCCTTGTTTTATTTTTATCATTGAGGCGCATCTTTATTTTTCCAAATGCATGATTTGCCTTTTGATTTATCTTTGAGTGATTTTTGTGAAACAGTGGATTAGTCAAAAATTCCTGTTATTTTTGAATGTAAGTTCTGTCAGGGATCCCATGTAGTCCACAAAGCTCAAATATCAGAGAAGTATTTGGGAAGGATGTGGCTACACTGATGGTTTGAGAAGTTCTGTTCAGGTGATTTGAATCTGGAAAGTAAGCCTTGCGAGTGACCTCTGGCCGAGGTGGGTAAGGATGAGCTGGAAGCTGTAGTGGAGGCAGATTCGTCTCCACCAACAGGTGGATTAGCAGCAAGGTTTGACTGTCTCAACAACGTTGGACCCTTTGAAACAAATCAGCAAAATAAAGAAGCTGGATAGATGGGTTCTGCATGAATTAAACCAGGGTCAGAAGAGAAATCGTCTGGACGCTTGCCTTTCTTTGTGTCACGACATAAAGGTGAACCATTTCTACACTGC
>CAUYRH010082346.1:0-10843 GCA_963574655.1 Perodicticus potto
GCATCACAGCTCACAGCAACCTCCAATTCCTGGGCTCAAGTGAGTCTCCTGCCTCCGCCTCCCAAGTAGCTGGGACTACAGGCGCCCGCCACAATGCCCGGCCATTTTTTGGTTGCAGCCGTCATTGTTGTTTGGCGGGCCCCGGGCTGGATTCGAACCTGTCAGCTCAGGTGTATGTGGCTGGCGCCTTAGCCCGTTGAGCCACAGGCGCCGAGCCAAATGTTTCTGTTGATTGGGAGAATAGTGGCTCCCAAATGATAAGACAATGCCAGGCTGGCTACATATAAGCTGGGCTTTTCTTTGTAAAATAAGTTTTCTAGTATAAAAAAAATTTTTTTTTTTTCTGTAGAGACAGAGTCTCACTTTATCGCCCGAGGCATCACACAGCTCACAGCAACCTCCAGCTCCTGGGCTTAGGCGATTCTCTTGCCTCAGCCTCCCAAGTAGCTGGGACTACAGGCGCCCGCCACAACGCCCGGCTATTTTTCTGTTTTGCAGTTTGGCCGAGGCCAGGTTTGAACCTGCCACCTTCAGCATGTGGGGCTGGTACCCTACTCGATGAGCCACAGGCGCTGCCCAGGGTAGAAGATTTTAAACATATACCAAAACAGAATAGTATAATGATTGCTCATACATCCATTACCCAGGTTCAACAATTATCAACATTTTGCCAATTAATTTCATCCATCCCCAGTTATTCAACAGCTATGAAAGCAAATTAAAATACAAGATTACTGGAGACCAATTATCTTGCAATAAGTTTAATTCAGTAAGTTCAAAATGCGGTACAGAAATGTCTATTTTTAAACTCATTTAAATTCTAAGAAAATTTTACAGTCACTGCCTTATACTATATGTGCAGTTTATTATTAAGAACATAAAAATCACTATTATGCTACTTATGTCATGTTTATTTTAATATTCTTTATTGGTGCTCTTATTTTTAAAAATTTGTTTACTTTTAGAGAGAGGGTCTCACTCTGTTGCCCAGGCTGGAGTGCAGTGGCAAGATCAGAGCTCAATGCAACCTCTAACTCCTGGGCTCCTGACTTAGTCTGCCAAAGTGGTGGCATTACCTGTTTGACCCACCCTGCCTCCTGGTGCCATACTAATCATAAAAAGAGCAGAAAGCATCTAAATATCAAAAAATGAATGCAATCATTCCTCTCCACCATTTTACTGACTGCTTCCACAATCCCCTAAGAGCCAATTCGAAGTAGATAAAGCCAATTTTGGCCTTAGCAAAGATTCTTTAAAATAGCTCCCCCAAACATTAATAAATTACGGCAACAGAAAGAAAATACATAAACATCATCACCTCCAAGAAAATAGAAATTTCCTATTACTAAATCATAGCTCTGAGAAATAATCTCTATAATTAACATAAAAATAGACAGGGTACTCTGAGCCACCACTTCTAAAGGCTAGCTCAATGCTAGCTCACTTTAGCCCTTTCAAGAAATATCCTATGACCTATATAGTACTTAGAAATTTCTCAATTCTGGGACAACTTCAGTATCCAGAATATATTAAGAATTCTCGTAACTCAAAAATTTTTTTAAAATGTGGAAATGATTTGAATAGATTTTTCACCAAAGAAGATGTACCAATGACTAATAGCACATGAAAAGATGCTCAACAACATTTTTCATTAGGAAATGTAAATGAGAACCATGACATATCTCTACATAGCCACTAGAGAATAACTGTAATCAAAAGGACTGACAGCAACAAGTATTGGTGGGGATGTGGAGAAACTAGGACCCTCATATACATTGTTGTTGGGAATGTAAAATGTAATAGCCATTTTGGAAAACAGTTCAGCAGTTTCTTATAAAGGAAACAAGTCTCCACAGACCCAGCAATTCCATTTATAGGTATCCATTCAAGAAAAACAAAATCCTATGCCCACATGAAGACTTATGTGGAAATATTTACAGCAGCATTATTCAAAGTGTTTATCAACCAGTGAAGGGATAACAAAATGTGATGTATCTATATAACAAGAAATTATCCAACAAAACAAAATGAACTGATACATGCTACAACATGAATGAATCTTAAAAACATGCTAAGTGAAAGAAGCCACAAAGACTACATACTATATGATTACATTTATATTCAATTTACAGAAAAGGAAAATCTATAGAGATATAAAGCAAATAAACAGTTGCCCAGAACTGAAGACTGAAGACTTCAGATCTTTTAGAAGTGACAGAAATTTCCTAAATTATATTAATTGTTGCGTAACTCTAAATTTACTAAAAAAAAAAAAACATTGAACCATAAACTTAAAATTGCTAAATTTCACGGTATATAAATTGTATCTCAAATCTATTTAAATATTATTTCTACAAGCACTAGAGATGTTAAACATGCAAAGGAAATTAATGACTTAAATTTTCTCTTTAACAGTACATTTCTTTGTACAATTACTTTTAATATTATTTTCTAAAGCAAACTAACTAGAAATTTACTGGAAAATTTTGCCAAATGTACCTTGGTAAGTAGAAGGGGGAAAGGCATTGCCACTTTGACTACAGAGATTAAAAGCTCAGGCTCTAGGGTTGAGATTTTCTTTTCTTTCTTTTTTTTTTTTTTTGAGACAGAGCCTCAAGCTGTCACCCTGGGTAGAGTGCCTAGCATCACAGCTCACAGCAATCTCCAACTCAAGCAATTCTCCTGCCTCCGCCTCCCATGTAGCTGGGACTATAGGCATCCGCCACAACACCTGGCTATTTTTTGGTTGCAGCTGTCATTGTTGTTTGGCAGGCCCGGGCTGGATATGAACCCACCAGCTCAGGTGTATGTGGTTGGCACCTTAACTGCTTGAGCCGCAGATGCCGAGCCTAGGGCTGAGATTTTCAACTGGTGTGCTGAGAAAAATTTTAAAGATCATTAATTAAATTATTTTTGAAAGAAGTTCAAAGCATAGTTAAGTATATTCTTTTTTTAACTTTTTTTGAACACAGTCTCAAGCTATCACCCTGGGCAGAATGCCGTGGCGTCACAGCTCAGAGCAACCTCCAACTCTTGGGCTGAAGTGATTCTAGTCCTCAGCCTCCCAAGTAGCTGGGACTACAGGCACCTGACACAATGCTTGGCTATTTTTTTTTGTTGTTGTTGTTCTTGCAGTTGTCATTGTTGTTTTTAGCAGGCCGGGGCCAGGTTCAAATCTGTCAGCCCTGGCATATGTGCCGGATGCCACTGAGCTACGCGCGCCACCCTTTTTAAACTTCTTTTTGATGAATATAATTCAAGTGTGCCATGGAAGTTAACTACAGGTTCAAGTGTGCCATTAGATAAAAATGGTTGAAAACACTGCTCTAGGGCAAGGGCTCTCAATTTCAGCACTATGACACTTTGGCCTGGATAATTCTTTGGGGGAGGATGTATCCTGTGTATTGTAGATAGTGCAGCAGCATCCCTAACCTCTACCCATTAGATGCCATTAGCAGTCAGCTCACCCCCAAATTGCAGTTGTGACAACCAAAATGTCTCCAGACATTTTCAAATGTACCTTGAGGGGCAAAATCACCACAGTTGAGAACCAAAACTTAAGATATAAAAAGCTTAAGTTTAAATCCTTGTCCCATTCCATATGCTTGTGACAAGTTATTTAACTTAGCTGTATCTTAGTTTCACATCTGCAAAAGCCAACCTCATAGTTTTGTTGTGATAATTACAACAAATAGTTTACCACAGAAATTATCAAATAATATAAATCGGGGCTTTTATCTTTCACATAAAAAATAAAGTTTTATACCACTAATCTTTCCCCTCTACCCCTAACCAAAATGATAAAGCTTTCCCCTTTTAGTCCCAAGTTTCTCCCTGCCCCTCATTCCAACTATATTATGCTCAATAGCACTAATCACTACATGTCAGAACATATATGTTAATTTGTATTTTAACAGCTTATCACGTTGACCAAAAATATAAGATCCAACCAGGCACGGATTTGTGCTAGTTTGTGTTTTGTTGCATTGGAAGCATGTAGAAAATTATCAAAGTTTTTTGTAAAATGAATGGAATGAATAAAACACATTAAAAAAGAAGCCTGAAGCTGTTTAAAATTTATTTCCCTAGAAGACAGAAAAAGAAAGACTATCTCTCCTAGTGTATACATTAATAGTTCTAGAGAACTCTAAGATTACCGCAAGATTATTCTGCTTAGGCTTGGTGCCCGTAGCTCAGTGGTTAGGGCACTGGCCACATACACCAGGGCTGGAGGTTTCGAACCTGGCCTGGACCTGCTAAATAACAATGACTACAACAAAAAAATAGCTGGGCATTGTGGTGAGTACCTGTAGTCCCAGTTACTTGGGAGGCTGAGGCAAGAGAATCGCTTAAGCCCAAGAGTTGGAGGCAGCTGCCACAGCACTCTACCAATGGTAACGTAATGGAACTGTCTCAAAAAAAAAGATTATTATGCTTAGTACAAAGTGTCCAGAAACCTGTGCCATCTCCTATTCTGAGGTGGACTGATGCTATGGTCTGAATATCTGTGTCTCCCCCAATTTCATATGCTGAAACCTAATCCCCAATGTAACAGTATTAAGAGGTTGGGAATGGAATTAGTGGTCTTAGTTAAGAAGCCTGAGAGAGAGCTCATTTACTACCCCTTCCACCATGTAAGGATACAGTGAGGCAGCACTATCGATGAAACAGAGAGCAGGCCCTTACCAGATACTAAATCTACTGGTGCCTTAATCTTATAATTTCTAGTCTTTAGAACTTTAAGAAATAAATTTTTGTTCTGTATAAGTCACCCAGTTTATGATATTTTTTTGTATAGCAGTCTGAATGTACTATGACAAAAAGTGAGGAAAATAAACCTTATTTTGCAAAAGCTAATGGCGTAGTTACTATGTGCTAGGTTCAATTCTAAGCATTTTATATTAGCCTATCTAATGCTGAAAATAATCCTGAAAGTTTTATTATTATCTCCATTTCACAGATTAAAAAACGAAGGTACAGAGATGTTTAGTCCAAGGTCATATAGCTAGAAAGCGGGGAGTCAGGATTTGAACTTCCAGAATCAGAACTCTTTACCATTATGGTATGTTGCCACTTAATGCTGTCAACACTGACCATCCATACATACCATAGCTGAGCTGAGAATAATAACAAAAAGAGGAGGAAGAAGTCAGTGAGGTAGAGAGAGGAGGAGGAGGTAATCTGAAAAAGGGTTATCATGGAGGAAGAAAACTTCAAAAATAGGGACTGGTCAATGTTATCAAAATAGGTAATAGAAAAGAATAAACAATGAAAAAAGACAACTGAATCTAGCAATTTAAAAGTCACTGGGAACTTCATCAACATTTTAGAGTGAACAAGCTTTAAGAATGAATGAGGGAAGGAAACAATGTCATAAAATTTAGATATTTCCTGATACCTGAGGAAAGACTACTGACAGCTTTAAGAGATAGCAGGTGTAAGTTTTTATTTTATACAATAGGGATACATTTAAGTACACTTTTAAACTTATTTTGTCAGAAAACTATAAATCTAAGGACATATTATTATTATATAACGCTATATTAATTTAAGACATGGGTATCTAACTTTTTGGCTTCTCTGGGCCACTTTGTAAAAAGAGTTGTCTTGGGCCACACATTAAATACATGAACGCTAAAGGTGATGAGCCACCCCCCCACCAAAAAAAGTTCCATGCATAATTTTTGTGATGCCTGTCAACACAGACAAGCAAAAATGTCCTCACATAATAATCCTTATTATGCAGCCGCCCAGTTAAAGAGAGTTTTTTTAAATCATCAAGCAGGTTTGCAATCACTATATAGGCAATGTACGTGTCTTAGTAATAACGTGTTTTTTTGGCTTTTTTTATTATAAAAGAGAAAGAAATGTGGGCAACATAAAACTAGTGAGGTACTTGACATTATATTTAAGAAGCTAATGCATCTCTTGCCCTCAAAGAAATGGGGTTTTTATTCTTTTCTTATTGATTAGTTTGAGTTCTCTGTGGATTCTAGTTATCATACCTTTGTCAAAAACATAACCTGCGAATACCTTCTCCCATTCTGAAGGCTGTCTGATTGCTTTACTTACTGTGCTCTTGGGCTGTGCAAAAGCTTTTTCGTTTCATCAGATCCCAATAATATATTTTTGGTGTTCCTTTGATTGCTGGGGGGGGTTCTCCTTATAAAATATTTTCCCAGGCTAATTTCTTCAAGTGTCTTCCCTGCACTTCTTCTAGTATTTTTATGGCTTCATGTCTTAAGTTTAAATCTTTTATCCAGTGAGAATCAAGTTTTGTTGATTGGAATCAACAAAACACTTGTTGGAAGTAGCCCACGTGCCCATTGATCCATAAATGGATTAACAAATTGTGGTAAATGTATACCATGAGCATACTATGCAGCCATAAAAAGATGGAGATTTTACATCTTTTATGTTTACCTGGATGGTGCTGGAACATATATTCTTCTTAGTAAAGTATCTCAAGAATGGAAGAAAAAGTATCCAATGTACTCAATATTATTATGAAACCAATATATAATCACCTACACATTCATACGAATGATAAAATACAACTGTAGTCCAGAAAGAACAAGAGAAGAGTAGGGAGAGGGGAGAGAAGGGAGAAGGTCTGGAGGAAAGAGGGTATTTGGTGGAACCTCACCTAATATGCACAATGCAATGGTACATTTCGAAACTATTAAGAGTACAATATAAATGGCTCGGTGAGGAGGGTGCTGGCCCCATATACCGGAGGTGGCGGGTTTGAACCCGGCCCCAGCCAAATTGCAACAACAACAACAACAAATAGCCAGGCGTTGTGGTGGGTGCCTGTAGTCCCAGCTACTCGGGAGGCTGAGGTAAGAGAATCACCTAAGCCCAAAAGCTGGAGGTTGCTGTGAGCTGTGATCCCACAGCACTCTACCGAGGGAAACAAAGTAAGACTCTGTCTCTAAAAAAAAAAAAAAGTCTTATCACAACAAATAAGTGAGATGATGGTTACGTTAATCGGTTTGATGTAAGCATTCCACATTATATATCAATTCAATACATCATACCCTATAATGCATTAATGTATACAGTTATGATTTTTTTTTTTTTTTTTGAAACAGAGTTTCAGTTTGTCGCCCTTGGTAGAGTGCCTTGGCCTCATAGCTCCTGGCAACCTCAAGCTCTTTGGCTCAAGTGATTCTCTTGCCTCACCCCCCCCCCCAAGTAGCTGAGACTATAGGTGCCCACCATGATGCCTGGCTATTTTTTAGAGGCGGGATCTCATTCTGTCTCAGGGTGGTCTTGAACCTGTGAGCTCGGGCAACCCACCCACCTCAGCCTCCCAGAGTGTTAGGAGTACAGGCATGAGCCACTGTGCCCAGCCTCACAGTTATGATTTAATAAAAAAGAAAAAAACAAAGAAGCAGCAGCAGCTAATGCATCAGTATCTGGTTGGATGGAAGTATATGCAATTCTAAAGGAGGTCTCAAGGTGCTTATCAGATATTTGGTTCTAATTTTACTCTTAATGTGAATCATTTCGTGAAAACAGTTGCTCACAAATGTCAGTGCTGCCAAAAATCCATGACACGAATAAGGTATGATTGTGAATCAAGGGGTACTGGTATCTTAGAAGATGGGACCTATAAAAGTCCAGGAAAGAGATAATGATACAATTTTCTTAAGTTATGTCAGATTGCAGATTTATGCATTGCATTTGAAAATTGGCAGGTAACATATTTATGTCAACTGAAAATGGAGGTGCAAATGCACCTAAATATTATTTTCCCAGAAATCTTGAAATCCGTTTTCAAGTCCTTATATCGAATAAAAAGCAAGGCTGCATATTTTTCACTGTTCACAGGACAGGGTTTAGCCAATATGTCAAAATGCGTAAAATTGTTTGCCTTCATTTGAGGTTGCCATAATTTGAGTTTCATTTGGAAGGCTGTTACAGTTTGAAATGTTGAATTGATAAATTGGTTTTTACCTTAAAGACCCACGTTTAACTCTGATTAAATCCACTTAAAAACAGTAACACTGTACCAGTTTCCACCATCAACTTCTGGCACAAATTTGGTTTCTCCTATCACAAACAACTTGATAATACATCTCAAATTGTAAAATCTTTTCAACATTTGACCTTAACTTAGCCATCTTACTCCCCAAAAGTAAATGACGTCACCATAGTCAACATCAATACCTTTAAGGAATTCCTGGAAATGGCAATGATTCAATCTCTTGGCCCTTATGAAATCCATAGTCTTGATGACAATTTGCACAACATTATCCATTTATAAAGTTTCTGCACATAAATTAGTACTATGCAATGATACTTCATCAAATTTGAGTTTGGGGCAGCAATTGCATTCTCTTTTGTTAATTTTGTAAGTCCCTCTCTAAAACTACCATCCCTGGGGCACCACAGTAACTATACCAGATTTGTTGAAAATGGACAAAGAAAATAGTTTTAACATATTTTTTTCTGCTTTGCATAAATCTCTTGATTAGCTGTGTCTTTTAATGGCACTAAAGAAGCCATTTCTTCAGTGACATTACATTCATTATTAATATCTCTAATAAAAATGACAAGCTGCTGGCTTGGCATCCATAGCTCAATGGTTAGGGCACCGGCCACATAACACTGGGGCTGTCAGGTTTGACAGCCTGGCCCAGGCCTGCTAAACAACAATAACAACTATAACAAAAAAATAGCTGGGCATTATGGCAGGTGCCTGTGCTCCCAGTTACTTGGGAGGCTGAGGCAAGAGAACTGCTTAAGCCCAAGAGTTTGAGGTTGCTATGTGCTTTGACTCTACTGAGGGCAACACAGTGAGACTCTGTCTCAAAAAAAAAAAAAAGGCAAGCTGAACCATATTTGTAGTATTAGTGCTGTTATCTATCACTGAAAAATTAGCAGCTTTACTTTCCAAATATCTTTCAATACATTTTCCACTTTTTTCTTTTCTTTTTTTTTTTTTGAGACAGAGCCTCAAGCTGTCGCCCTGGGTAAAGTGCTGTGGCATCACAGCTCACAGCAACCTCCAATTCCTGGGCTCAAGCGATTCTCCTGCCTCCACCTTTCAAGTAGCTGGGACCACAGGCGCCGACCACAACGCCCGGCTATTTTTTGGTTGCAGCCGTCATTGTTGTTTGGCGGGCCCAGGCTGGATTCGAACCCGCCAGCTCAGGTGTATGTGGCTGGCGCCTTAGCAGCCTGAGCCATAGGTGCCGAGCCACATTTTCCAATTTTTTCAATCTGCCTGGCTATAGTCTAGTAATACAAACTGATTTTAGAAATATCCCCCTTTTATTCAGGGCAAATTATATCTGCCATACTTTCCACACACTGCTTAATAAATTAACCATCAGTAAATTATTTTTAGTTTTTTGCTACTAAATATACTACCACATATTTAGCTTTTAAAATGGAATATCACTAAGTTGTAACTTTTAAAAAAAATTATTGTTCAGAAGACACCTGTTTTTCAGTTTTGCTATTTTGTCCTTAAGACACAACCCTTCATAGACAGTGAACTGGGCAGGTTTTTGCATATAATGCCTCTTGAAATTATAGTCTTTGAAAACTCCCACAAATTTGCTACAAATTAAGCATACTGTCTTAATATTTGCCTGACAAAAAAGTAGTCATCTGTCTACTTTTCACTGGACAATCTTCCTTCATCTATAATTTTTCTTTTTTGGGTTCTGTTTTCTTTTGAGATGTTGCAGAAGCCATACTGGGATTATAAAGTAGTAACAGATAAGGGACTATATTCACTTTTATTATGAAGATTAATTGACAGAAAAATAGAAAGCAAGGTTTGTGCCCTTCTACATCTTGGCGGCCAATGCAGGGTGAGGTGGAAGGCCAATTGTAAAGTGTAAGTAACGTGTGAGGTACTGCTGAGGTGTGGAAGTACCCTTAATAATCAACTAAGAATGCTTACCTGACTTCTAAATAACATCAAATGCCTAATGTTGCAACAGTAGGTTGAAATATTATTGATGATTGCTGCCTCACCAAATCACCATGAGAACATGTAACATCCTATAGCATCAATTTGACTTCTGCGCTTGGAAGATAACACACTAGAAGCTGCATACTGCCATAAGACTAAAGCCATGCAAGGGAACAAATATTGAGGGTATACATATGTTTATTTTATGTGACATTTCAACATGACGTGGTAGTCTACGAAGATCACATTGGAGAACAGCACAATTGAGTTCCACCAAAAAAAACTCTTCATATTTTAAGTAAATTTATGATTTGTGTTGGTCTGAATTTATAGCCATCCTGGGCAGCATGTGGCCCACAGGCCCCAGGATTGGACATCCATGGTCTAAGACATGCTCAGATATACATATTCAGAATGATGAGAATAGTAGATATATAGGTGTCTGGATTATCTTAAGGTTCATTTTTACCATGCATAATTAATCAATTCAAGTTCTGATGAGATAACAGATAAATCTATATTTTTAGCAGTTTATAAAATCCATTCAATTATCTATATTATTTTTATGAAATAACTTATTTTAACAGAGGTTCACAAAAGATATTCTTAGATTTTTGGCATTTAAAAGTAATTTAGGGCTCGGGGCCTATGGCTCAACAGGCTAAGGTGCCAGCCACGTACGCCTGAGTTGGTGGGTTCGAATCCAGCCCGGGCCCGCCAAACAACAATGGCAGCTGCAACCAAAAAAAAAAAAAAAAAATGGCTAGGCATTGTGGCGGGTGCCTGCGGTCCCAGCTACTTGGGAGGCAGAGGCAGGAGACTCGCTTGAGCCCAGGAATTGGAGGTTGCTGTGAGCTGTGATGCCACAGCACTCTATCCAGAGTGACAGCTTGAGGCTCTGTCTCAAAA
>CAUYRH010082351.1:0-10360 GCA_963574655.1 Perodicticus potto
AAGTGAAAAATTTAATTAATTTTTTCCAAAATATAGGAGAAATCAGATTGGCCAATATAAAATGTATACTTTTTTTTTTTTTTTTTTTTTTTTGAGACAGAGTCTCACTTCATCATCTTTGATAGAGCACTGTGGTGCCACAGCTCACAGCAACCTCAAACTCCTGGGCTTAAGCAATTCTCTTGCCTCAACCTCCCAAGGAGCTGGGACTACAGGTGCCTGCCACAATGCCCAGCTATTTTTAGAGATGGGGATCTCACTCTGGCTCAGACTGATCTTGAACCTGTGAGCTCAGGCACCCGCGTTGGCATCCTAAGTGCTGGGATTACAGGCGTGAGCCTCTATGCCTGGCCTGAAACAATTAATAATTCCTGTGTTTTTGATGTCTTATCATTTCTTTTATCTATTACTTATTTATTTATGTATTTATTTATTTTATTTTTTTCTTTTTTGAGACAGAATCTTACTCTGTCACCCTGGGTAGAGCACTATGACATCATAGCTCCCAGCAACCTCAAACTATAGAACTCAAGTGATCCTCTTGCTTCAGCCTCTCGAGTAGCTGGGACTACAGGAGCCTGCTGCCATACCCAGCTAGTTATTGTTGTCGTTTGTTTGTTTTGTAGTAGAGATAAGGCCTCACTCTTGCTCAGGGTGGTCTCAAACCCCTGAGGTCAAGCAATCCACCCTCCTGGGCCTCCCAGAGTGCTAGGATTACAGGTGTGAACCACCATGCCCAGCCAATGTCTGATCATTTCTATTCTTTTATTCAACTGTTAAGAATAGAAGCACCCAGTATAATTTACACCTGCATTCAGGAGGCTTGTTCTAAGATGCTATGTTGCCATCTTTAATCACAATCTTGTTTGACTCATAATGTTCTCTTTGTTTTATATTCATAAATGACAGATCTTTGAGATTTAATCATTTAATAATAAATGGAAATATTCTCCAGGGTAAGGATCTCTTGTTTCATAAAAAGCCTGTGCTTCTTAACTGAAATACCTTTCATTTTTTCCTTAGTCTGGCTTTCCTGCCATGTCACAACTGTACATCTCAGATGGCTCTGGGTCTCTGACTTTTAAATTCCATTTGTAGATACGTTGGTCTATGCTGATTCGTACTTTTCTTTGGAGACATGATAACCCCTCATGGTCTCAGTTCATAGATCTGTATTCCTTTCTTACTACTGACATGGAAAATGCATAGAGATTATGAGAGTTTTATAGTATACTTTTAGGCTCAAGTTCAGAATTTTTCAGGTCTCTCATAACTGAGATAGTAATAAAAGTTCATCCACTATTTCTCTAATCCTAAAATAACACTACATTTCTATCACTTACAACAATGTATAATACATAGAAAGGGTTCAATAAATGTCTGAAGAATTGACTTGCCCAATGAGTCAGGACTATAAAAAATGACTCCTGACTCAACTCATGAACTTACTAATAATCCCTCACTGCTGCAAACAGGATAGTTTGGCTAATCTTTAGTCATAATGCATATGGAGGGATAGAAAATATATCCTAAAATGCACTTCATTTTTAAAACGATTTCAGCAACTAATGTGATATGATTGATCTTCATGCACTATTTTCTTACTGAACACTAACTTAGCTCTATGAGATTTATTTCTATCTAAACTCATATGTGCTTCTGTTTTGATTTTGCTTTTATTTCTTTGGAATGCTGTATTTGATACTACCCAAATATAGTTGCACCTCAGTCTCCATAGGGGATTTGTTCCAGGACCTCTGTGGCTAACAAAATCTGCAGATGCTCAAAGCTCTGATTTAAAATAACATAGTAGGCTCAGCGCCCATAGCACAGTGGTTATGGCACCAGCCACATATATCCAGGCTGGCAAGTTTGAACCCAGCCTGGGCCAGTTAAACAACGATGACAACCTCAACAAAAAATAGCCGGAGGTTGTGGCAGGAGCCTGTAGTCCAGCTACTGAGGAAGCTGAGGTAAGAGAACCACTTAAGCCCAAGAGTTTGAGGTTGCTGTGAGCTGTGATGCCATAGCACTCTACCGAGGAGACATAGGGAGACTCTGTCTCACAAAAATAAATAAATAAATAAGTAAAATGACATAGTAGAATATTTTCATATAATCTATGCACATCCTCTTGCATACTTTAAATCATCTCAGTATTACTTATAGTACCTAATTCAATGTAAATAGTTATTATACTGCACTTTTTAGGGAATTATGACAAGAAAAGAAATCTGTATCTGTTTAGTAAAGGTGCAGTTTTCTTTTTCCTATATTTTTAACTCACTGTGGTTGACTCCATGGATATAGAACCCATGCATATGGAGGGCCAACTGAATTATTAAGCTTTCATATGCTATGCTTGAATAGCTATTTTGTGAAAATAGAGCTCTCAATACATTTTTCTATTTAGCTTTCTAATTTTAGTTCTGTTTTTATTTTTTAATTGAATGTTCTGTTTTGATGTCTATTCTTCATTAATGATCTATAAGTTCCATGAAGCAGAGGCTGTATTTGCTATATTTTGCTCATTACTTTTATACATGTTGCACAAACTAACTCACGGATCAAGTATTCATTGATTTTTTTTATTAGATGTCAAGACCTATGCTAGATGATGGGAAGAGAGCCAAAAGCAAGGTAGACATTCCTTGGTCCTTGTAACTTTGTAAAATAACAAGGCTACAGTGTTCTGGGTGCTCTCTAAATGAAGAATAATATGACGAAACTCCTTTCCTTGAAAGAATCTAATATGTGAATGGAAAATTACCTTGCCCCACACTATGAGTTTATGGAGTTTTGTGCAAATATTTTTCCATCGGAGAGAAATAAATAGTTTATTGTGATGCTGAGGAGGTCAAGAGAATGAAAAATGCTGTCTTGAAGATACATGTGTCCTTTGCCAAATAAGAAGCATACCCCAATATGTGGGACACATATGTATACCTCTTCACGTGCTAGGGGAGTGAACGTGCTTTGGAGGACTTCATTTAATGAGATGTGACCAGTGACAAGGTCAGTAACCTTGTCAGAAACTAGAGAGGGCTGGGGAATTTGCAGCCTTAGAGCCATAAGTGGCTTTTCAGATCCCTGAGTGTGGCCTTTTGACTAAATCCAAATTTTATAGAACAAATCCATTTAATAAAGGAATTTGTTCTGTGAAGTTTGGATTTGGTCAGCGGATCTCACTTGGGAAAATGGAGGGCCATATGTCACCTTGAGGCTGCAGGATTGTGGGCTTTACCCTGACACTGATGTGGGACTTTTAAAGGAAACATATTTTTCTTAACAGAGAATGGGTAGGTATTATAACATATATTTTCTTTGTATACTACTAGAGAGCCAACACCTCCATTCTCTGTTACTAACACCTATGTGCATAAAACAAAATATGTTCTCCTTAAGGAGTTTCTACCAAGTAAAACAAAAGAAAAAGAATCAAAATATTCAGTGTGAAGAAGTGTCAACTACAAATTGAGAAAATTCATTGGCAACAGATACCCTAGTAACTACCTATTTTTACTGATTATTTCAGATATGAAAAGACTACTTAAGATTTTATTGGAATAAATATCTGCAAAAACCTAAGCTCAAGTTAGGCAAGCACAGAATGGAAAGTTGTGAATTAGTGGATGGAAATCATTGTGGCTAGTAAATGATAATATGGATAATACTTATGTGATATTGAACTGATGCTCCTTGGATCATTAATCCACATATTTCCAGCTTTCCACACCCATTAAAAATCAATGCTTCTACTGCTTCAGGGCATCAGGCTTAGACAAATGGCCCATTGCTTATGTCTGAATTTTAAATTTTATAGACAGATTTGTCTACAGTGAATCAATTGTCTTGAAAGCAGCCTCTGTGGAAAAATACTAGCATTCTCCATGTTATAAAATCTTCTCTCAATAATCGAGAGACAAGACCCATATACAGCAGGAGGACATAAATGTAACATTAGGGGATTTGTAATTCAATAGCCAGAGGAAATCCCTTCCAGTTCTCTATGTTGGAAAGAGGAAAGAGATAAGAAAATGAAAGGGCTTATTGCATCTACTCCCCATCTCTGTGACCAGTTCTGTGATTGGCAATTTGTTCTGTGCTCATTGGGAAGTTTTTGTGGTGGTTTTGGCTGGATTCACTCATGCATTTGCCTTTAGCTTTTGTGTGAAGGCTCTGGTCTTGTATCTGACAGCTAATGGGTAATTTGCTGCCTATTGATCAGGGGACAGAGAAACTAGGCCATATGCCTTGGATTATATAGCAGACCGGCCTGGATTCCTGTATGTAGTGGTGGCTCCCAGTTCCCTGTGAGCATTGTGAATGGAAATCATAAGTTTTCTTGAAGCCCAAGATCATCATTTTCCATTTCTATTGACCAGAGCAAGTAGCAAAGCCATGCCAGATTTATGTTACAGAAATACAGACTTCACTTCTTGCTGGAAGAAGCTAGAAAATATTATGGCCATTTTTTTTTCCAATAAAGGCAATCTTAGTGGAGTCAAAAAAGACCTAAAAGACAGCAACCAGCCCACGTGCCCCTCCTACCTCCCAGGGCATCAAAAACATCAAACCGAGTCTAGCTCCTGAGTTAGATTACCACAAATCCCCTCACCAAAGCCCAGAAGAAGGAAAGATGTGCTCATGTGAAAGGATTTTAAAAATATTGACTACTTGGTATCCACTTTCCTATAAAAATAAGTCCAATGTTAAAGAAAAGAAAATAGACCATATTAAAACATGACAATCCCAACAAAAGGCTTCTATAACTAATAACTTTAATGTTAAGAGATTGGATATTTTTCTTCTAAGTATGGTGATAAGGCAAAGAAATTCTCTTACCTCTCCTGTTCAACATCACACTGGAAATCTTAGCAAGTGCAGCAATGGTAGGAAAAGAAAGAATGAAAACAAGAAAATTAGAAAAAAAGAATAAAGGTTGTATCAATCTCCACATGCCGTGTTCATTTATGTAGAAAATCTTCCTCTGTCCAACTTGCAGAACATATTCCTGGAGCTAAAGAAAAAAAGTTCAACCAGGTCATTGGAGGTAACCCAGGCAATAATAAATATTGTGACAAATTATCTAATTGTATTAAAACTAGATGGCATTTTTATTTAAGAATTATTGCAGGGGTACAAATGTTTTGTTTACATGAATTGCTTTTGTCCAGTTTGAGTCAAAGTTATTAAGTGTGTCCATCACCCAGATAATGTGCGATGTGTTCATTACATGTAACTTTATCCATGCCCTATTCCTCACTCCCACCTGCTTGATTTTCACTGAATTTTACTACCATATGTATATATGATTGTTGATCAATTAGTTCCAATTTAATAGTGAATACATGTGGTGTTTGTTTTTCCATTATTACAATGGATACTTCACTTCAAATAGTTGCCATTTCCATACAGGTTTTTATAAAAGGTATTAGGGTTCATCATTTTTTTAATGGCTGAGTAGTATTCCATGGTATTTATATACCACATTTTATTAATCTACTCATATATTGATGGGTACTCAGGATGATTCCACATATTTGCTATAGTGAGTGTGCTGCAATAAACATTTGAATGCAAGTGTCTTTTTCATAAAATTACTTTCTTCCCCCTTTGGGAAAATTGAGTATTAAATACTTGATAGTGGGATTTCTAGATGAAATGGTATGTCTACTTGTGTTTAGTTTTGGAAGTATCTCCATACTATTTTCCATAAGAAGTAAGGAAGTAGGATCTAATTTAAATTACTCTGGCGAAAAATATTTTGTCAAAATATATAAGGCTAACAGCAAAAAGAGTAGACATATACACAGTAATATATTTAGAAATTTTAGAAATGTGTCTTTTGTGGGGCTAATATTTAGCATTTATGAAATAATTTTACATTTATCCTGATGTTAAAAAAAAATGAATACCATGTAAATATTCTGAGTACTGAATTTGTCACTGTCACAGAAAGACATTACAAGTAAGTAAAGAGGTTGTTAAAATAAATCATGGGGTGTTAGACTAGAGTCAAAAATATCAGCATAAATTCTTATTTGTTTTAATAGGTATTTATATACAAAATATTGATATATGTATATATAGATTTGTGTTCAAACATATTTTCTATAATTTCATTTTCTTAAAAGGTGTAGAAGTAGTGATGTCCCAATAGCAATGAGCATACTAAACACTTGTATCATGGCTTCTAAAAACCATTCTCTAATAAAAGAAAAAAAAAGATTACTTGCAGAAAACATTGATGCCCGCAAATTTGGGCAGGGAGAATACAAACTGAGCATGAGTCTGGATCTTCTTATATTGACAGGAAACAAAATGCTTTAAAAAGGGGTGAATTTGGCTCAGAACCTGTGCTCAGTGGCTAGGGCCCAGCCACATACACCAGAGATGGTGGGTTCGAATCTAGCCTGGGCCAACACAACCAAAAAATAGCTGGGCATTCTGGCAGGTGCCCATAGTCCCAGCTACTTGGGAGGCTGAGGCAAGAGAATTACTTAAGTCCAAGAGTTTGAGATTGCTGTCAGCTGTGATGCCATATCACTCTACTTAAGACTCTACTACTTTGTCAAATTTTTTTTTTTTTTTAGTAGAGAAGGGGGTCTTGCTTTTACTCAGGCTGATTAAATTCAAACTCCTGAGCTCCAGCAATTTACTTGACTTGGCCTCTCAGAGTGCTAGGATTACAGGTGTGAATCACCATGCCCAGCCAAACATGCTGAAAGTGGCTGAAGGCTTTTCCACTTTAATTACTGCCTGCCGTAAGTGATATAATGTACAGTTTCAGCAACAACTATCTTTCTGAGACTATTTCTTTAGCACAATTGGCTAGTATGTACCACAACTATTAAGTGGCAGAATCAGAACCCTGACCCTGTTGCTATGCCATGTTACGTTTAAAGGAAGATGTGACATCAAGAATCTCTTGGCTGGGCGAGGTGGCTCACGCTCTGGGAAGCCAAGGCTAGTGGATTGTCAATTCAGCATTTAAATGGTATGTTCCAAATTTATTAACACCACCTGTGCAGAAGCCGAAGTGAATGAGTAGACAAGGGGCAGGACTCAGAGAACTGCAAGCAGCAAGGCAAAACCAGCTATAGTTTCAGCCAAGATAAGGAAATAAGCTTGGTGTGATGAGGTATGCCTGTAAGCATACTTGAAGGTAAGCAGCCTAAGACCTGGTCACTGAAGCCAAAGCCCAATCCTAGTGCTCAGCAATCCAAGCTTGCTTAGGCTCTGGGTTTCTGTACTGTAAATGTAAAGACCATCTTCAGCTGTCCCCAAGATTGAAACCTTATCTCACCTGATTGTAACTGAAAACTTAAGTGCGAAGAATCCATTTAGGAATTACATGAGCAAAGGTAAAATACAAATGCCTATTAGCCTTTATCATAACAAATAAGCATCCGAAAGCTGAAGCTCACATCATTTACATTGAATGACATCACATGAAAGCAGCAGCTGTACTAACGAAACAAGACATGTAGCCTGTGTAAATTACCAGGGTTTTCGTTTCCTGCAAAGATGGATGAAAATTACTAAGCACTATGCCCAGCCTTGAGAAAACACCTGATATTCAGTGAACTGTTAAGAGAAAACACCTTGTATTCAGTGACATGTTAGGACTAAAAATTGAGATCTTCCTGCAAAACCAAAGGAAGATTTCCATTACAGCAGGCTGTCTCATAATTGTAATTAAAGATGCAGGTGACAAGATGCCTGCAAACCATTTCCCTGGGCCTTCAACATCAATCTATACCTGCCTTCTTGCTTTTCTAGTAAATACGCTACTGGAACAGAGACAAAATAGGAACTGAACTCTAGGCAAAAGGTAATACTGCCCACTCCAAGGATTATTTTAAGGCATCAACTTCTTGCCTCCAAAGAATTGAATCTTTAGTCTTGTGAATTCTAAAGTTCATCAAGGAAGAGGAAGACTGGTTTACCACCAGCTACTGAAAGACAGTATCACAACACTGTCTCGCTGGAGCTGTAGTCTGAATACGATTCTAATTTCGTCTACCTTATCTCTCAATTGCCACTTGGTAGTTGGAAGAACCAGGAAATTAACAGAAATAGAAGATCTGAACCAAACTGATAGATACTAAATACACTAAACTCTATTCCTCCGAAGAGTTTGTTACACTGCCTGAACCATACTTTAGATCAGTGGTTCTCAACCTTCCTAATGCCGCGATGTATTTTTTTTCTTTTTTTGAGACAGAGCCTCAAGCTGTCACCCTGGATAGAGTACCGTGGCATCAAAGCTCACAGCAACCTCCAATTCCTGGGCTCAAGCGAGTCTCCTACCTCTTCCCAAGTAGCTGGGACTACAGGCGCCCACCACAACACCTGGCCATTTTTTTTTTTTTTGGTTGCAGCCATCACTGTTGTTTGGCGGGCCTGGGCTGGATTCGAACCCTCCAGCTCAGGTGTACGTGGCTGGTGCCTTAGCCAGTTCAGCCACAGGTGCCAAGCCGCCGCGATGTATTTTCATTGTTACAAAGGAGTCGCGACCTACGGGTTGAGAACCGCTGCTTTAGATTATTTCAAATGAAATCTCAATATAATGACTTCTAAGTCAGGCATGGTGGTTCATACCTATAATTCTAGCACTATGAGAGGGTAAGACCAGAGGATCATAAGATCAGGAATTTGAGACCAACCTGGGAAACACGGTAAAACTTTATCTCTACACAAAAATTAAAACTTAGCCAGGCATGATGGTGCACACTTGTAGTAACTACCTATTTGGGAAGCAGAGGTGGGAAGATGAACTTGAGCTCAGAAATTTTTTTTTTTTTGAGACAGAGTCTCAAGCTGTCACCCTGGATAGAGTGTTGTGGCATCACAGCTCACAGCAACCTCCAATTCTTGGGCTCAAGCGAGTCTCCTGCTTCCGCCTCCCAAGTAGGTGGGACTACAGACGATCGCCACAACGCCCGGCCATTTTTTGGTTGTAGCCATCACTGTTGTTTGGCGGGCCCGGGCTGGATTCGAACCCACCAGCTCAGGTGTACGTGGCTGGCGCCTTAGCCTGCTGAGCCATAGGCGCCGAGCCTGAGCTCAGAAATTTGAGGTTACAGTGAGCTAAGATCAGGCCACTGTACTCTAGCTGGGGACAGACAAGACCCTATCTCAAAAGAAAAAAAAAAGACAACATCTTAGGTATTGCTGCAAAAAGAATCTTAAAAACTAACTGGTCAAATGGAAAGAACATTGGACCTCATGAGTTGTATACTACTATTGTCACTATCTACTTGGGCTTTAGTTTCCAAACCTATAAAATAGAGAAATTAGATAAATTTTAGCTATGATTTCCAAATTTTAATTAAAAACAACATCCTGTGCCTCAGCGCCCATAGCACAGTGGTTACAGTGCCAGCAGGCCTGCTAAAACAACAATGACAACTACAATAAAAAAAAAAAAAATAGCCGGAAGTTTGGGAGGCTGAAGCAAGAAAACCGCTTAAGCCCAAGAGTTGGAGGTCGTGACGCCAGAGCACTCTACTGTGACGGCGACATAGTGAGACTCGGTTTCAAAACCAAACCAAACAAAAAACAATATTCTGTGTTTTCTATTACTCCCCCTGCCCAACAAAATCAAGGATGCATATTTGTCAAAGAATAGTTGTAAATACGCAGACAATACTGCCACCCAGTGACCTGTCAACTCTTAGGAATAACCATGGACAACATCAGTGAACTTTGTATTCCAATAGCTAGTTCAATTATGAAACTTAGCTTTAGCTCAACATAATCATCCCTTCAGGATAAATTTAAGACCCTCACTAATATGAATGCTGCTTTAATTACAATATAGAGAAAAGCAAAGAGACATCTGATTTCATTTCCTTAAGTAAAGAAATACAAATACCTCAAAAAGTATAAAACACTTAAATTTTATTGAAAATGATAAAATACAGAAACACCAGATTCTCATTATAAAGTAAAACAGCATCTGAAAGAACTTCCTAGTACTGAACCATTCTTTGTCACTACTGAAAAACAAAGCCAAGTTCCAGATCCAAAATAACAAATGAACCTAGTGGTAAACATTCTTCTCATGGCTCTAGCCCCTACCTTATTTTTCTAGGTATTACATTTGTACCATTTTAAGAATGAGTAGCAGTTTTAATCGATTAATATTTTTGTTAGAACTGGACTTTCTTCACATTAATTGCAAACAAAACAACACAAAACAAAAGCCACTCACACTACTCAAACTCAGATAAAATATACATTTGTTCATTCAAGCTCACCTGCTTTAGATAATTTTTTCTCCTCAACACATTAGCATAGTAAGCCAATGTTTGATTCATGCTGCAAAAGCTATACAAAATGAAAAGCCCTG